>JAVJIF010010761.1:0-165660 GCA_038442645.1 Agave tequilana
ACCAAAAAGATTGTTCAATTCAAGTCCAAAAATTTCTTTTGATGCAGCAAAAACACCAGAGAGTATGGAAAAATTCGCACAAAAAATCTTAGAGAAAAACTCTTGCAAATGGGGTATTTATAGGCAAATCTGAACTAGCTGTTGGCTGTAATTTTTGCCAGAAATACCCTGACGGTCGACCGCCCCAACGGTCAATTTTGACCCTTTGGCGCTAGCGGTCGACCGCTCCGGTCGACCCCAACCAAACAGAGAGCAAACCTGCTCTCAGTCGGTCGACCGGCACGGTCGACCGGCTAAAGGTGTAGCCGTAATGCACGTTTCTGTGCACGTCGGTCGACCCATACGGTCGACCGTCTACATGGTGCGGTCGACCGTACCGGTCGACCGACCATCCTGGCAGACCCAAAACAGGTCAGAAATCTGGGGAAATAAATATCCAATAAATTCTTATAAACTACTAAAAATCCCCAAAAATAGTTTTGTCAAATTGCATTGATATATAAACCTGTGATAAAAGTTTGACTCAAATATCAAGCAATTAAAAACTATTTTTATGTCTTTTCTTTTTACCAAAAACCAAACCTTGTATTTTCTAAAACTTGGATTCTTGAATAGAAAATACATTTTGTCCAAAGTTCTTCCAAATACAAAAATATGATATTTAAACACCTTTGAAGAATGATGCATAATGGATAGAAATCCAATATACATGAAACATATATATATATCATAGTTTTTGTCCTTAATTCCAAAATTAAGTATTGTTAAATTAAAACACAAAACCTAAAAGACATGAAATAGGTATATATCAAAGTAAGTTTGTCTAGAGTTGAAGCATGCATGTATATAGAAAAATCTAATATACATTAAACCATGTAAACTTGTTTTATATAATATCTATTCATGCAAACCAAGATCGGTTAAAACAAAAACCGAAAACCAAACATGATACGTTGTGTTTGTGAACTTGAGCTTATCATACTATTCTAATCTTACATTAGGATCTAACCTAAAACTAAACTATGGTACCGATGTCTTCTTGTAGAGCGCAATCTCCAAGCCGACTCGATCCAAAACCCTTTGATCCACCGAGCAAGTGCTATATATGATCTTTGACGCTTGGGCTCTTGAATCAACATGTTGGGTAGCTTCCAAATCATCTTGTTGAAGCTAATCACCTACTAATAACTTGACTAATGATCTGAAACTAAAATCACAAGATTATTAGTACACATAACTACATGAGTTAATCATCATCAAAAACTAGAGTGGAAGGCCTTTGGGCAAACAATCTCCCCCTTTTTGATGATGACAAAACTCATGGAGTTATATATGCATGGATTAAAGTTAAGCTTCAAAGAAGCTCCCCTTAACTCATGCATAGGATAAACAACTAATAAATGGCTCTAGATACCAATGAAATTATAAAACAATAAACATGTTTCTAGATACCAATTATCAAAAACAAATAAACATGCCTCTTGATACCAATTATTAGCAAAACAAATAAACATGCTCTTGATACCAATGAAAATCTTAAAAAATAAACATGCTCTTGATACAATTAAACTAAACATACATGCTCTGGATATCAATTAAACGAAACATAACTGCTCTAAATACCAATTAAACACAATATATACAAACAAAACTAATGATCTCTTATACAAGCTCTTGATACCAAAACTAAGCAAACAAAACATGTTCTTTAAATAATGCTTTGGATATCAAATTGAACTTAATAAACATTAAAACATAAAACATTAAAAACATAAACATGCATATGTAAACATGCATATAAACTCAAATTCCTTCTCCCCCTTTTTGTCAATCATCACAAAGGGGTTTAAAAAAAAAACAAAACTAATGAAAGCATATTCTTTTATATTCAAAACATGGAATCAAAAACAAGGATGTTCTCCTCTTTTTGACTAAACACAAATATGATACCAATTAGAATAAAAAGTGTCAAGGAAGTGCATATTGATACCAATTAAAAATGAAACTGTACCAATTGAAAAAACAAATACAATTTTGAGTATAAACAATCATCATATCATTTGAAAATAACAATCTTTGATATCAACATAACAAATTTTTGAATTTCTAAAAATAATTGTTGATACAATTGAAAATTAAATCTAGATCATTGAAATCATTGCCACTTGAAATTATTTTCATCATAAAGCAAAGGAGTGGAATACTAATACCAATTGAAAGAAACAATACAAATTTTCTCCCCCTTTTAAATGAATACCAATAAAAACTATGATAAGCTCGAATTAAGATACCAATTGAAAACTAAATCATTGAAACAGGTTGAATCTCAAGCTTATCATCATAAACAAGATTTGTGCTTAAAGATATAGGGATATAGTAAGCACAAATAAAACATTGTATATGTATGAAAATTAGATACCAATTGAAATTGATATTCTTTGAAATGAAGCGCATACATACATACATATATGAGTGTACAAGAAATGTCAATATTGATACTAATTGAAAGAATTCAATGATACCAATTGAAACAATAATAAGAACAAGTGTATATCTCATATAACCTATACCTCCCAATCATGGTTCAAGTATCAAATGGTTTTCATTTTAAAGTAAACATGAACATGATCTCCATCCAACCACCCTTAGATGGTAGGGGTTTTCAAAATAGATCTGCAAATATAGTATGTTTGAAAATCTCTACCAAGGAAGAATATCACACTAGTTATATGAATTAACTAGTACGAGATTTCTTCAAAAAAGGATAACAAAAATATTTTTCATGAAGACACATGTAAACCACATGCACTAAAACACTCAAAATCCATATAGCACAATTTGTACTCATGAAAACTAAGTCATGAGAAAACATTAAATAAGGTGAGTGTACAAGTGTTGTGAGAAACATATCATCATGAAAATGGTCAATCAAGCTCAATATTTGAAAACATGAAATTCATCTCAGATGTGAAATCACCAATTGAAATCATCTTAAAAAAATGAAATTCATCATAAATGTGAAATCACCTAGCAAACATGAAATTCATCTAAACGATTTAAACTTCAAGGCATATGTATGTCATGTACAAGCTAAAGTAACATACATATCCTAAACACAATGAGTCCACAAAAGTATATGCATGAAGGCACGTGGCTCAAGGATGTATATGTATAATCAATAGTTTGGACAAGATGGCATATACATGAAGTTAAAACAAAACATGTAAAATGATGAATACAAGTCAAATGCAAGAATCATCAAAACTAGACTATACTAGTACATCAAATGAATACAAATGAGCGTTCAAGCACAAACATATATAAAGGTCTATTTGTAGCTCACTCGTTGTACAAGTATAAATCCTAGTTTTAATGAAAACTATCATTCAAGCAAGTAGTCAAAACATGAAGCATGAAACGGGAATCATAAACCAACATAATAATCAAAACATGAAGTAACAAAACAAAAAGTCATAGACAACCATATGATTAGCATGACAAAGACATGTGCATTAGATCTATGATCAACATGATAGCTAAACATAAAGAGAACACAAATATGGGTCCATACTAAACATGGGTGTCTCACCACTAATCATGTAAAGCATAAGTCTAATAACATGGTAAATATCATACTAATCAAAACAATAAAACATGAGTCATCAAAACAAAACATCATAACATTCATATGATCATTATGTATATGCATGTACATTAGATCTAGGGCATACATGATAGTACTAAACAAGGTAAGAATACAAAGATAAGATCCATATAAACATGAAGTGTCTCAAGAACTAAACATGTATTACACTAATCTAATAAACATGGCATAATCATAATGAACAATAAGCATGGCATGCTACAAAATAATAAACATGAAAGCATGCAAATATAAATGGGAGTTAGAGAATGATACCAAAACCGATGAAGGTGCATCTCTAGTTCTCCAAACCACGGTGGTCCTCCCACCAAATCTCCTTGAGAGTGCATCCAAATGATTCTCTTTTAAGCTTAGAACACATCCACCTCAAGGCACCAAAACTCTCACGTGATGCGAGAGCCTCCACCTACATCAAACATCAAAGAGGTGGATCTTGGTACCCATTTCCTTGTGGGTCCACGGGGGTTAGTATCTCTCCTAACCCAAACAAGATTAGTTGCTAAATTTTCAACATGTAAACGATCATAGCAAAACTAGCAAGGTGGCCTTTTCGACCACAATGTGTACATGTGTACACGTGAGCATACATATGATGGTGGTGATCATGAAAAGCATGTGTATGCCTAGAGGTGTGTGCATGCAAAGATGGACCTTGTTTCTTGCGAACCAAGGTTTCCAAACGTGTATGATTTAAAGCACATTGGCTCAAAGTGGAGCCCAAACTATCAACACTCATCTTCAAAACATTTATATCATTATCAATAGTGAAAGATAAAGTGGAGCATGCAATAGGTGTGCAAGAAGTAGAAGCTATACTAGCATGGCACACATGAGAATCAATATCAATTTTCAAAGATTCATTTTTCTTTAAAACCAAATCCAATTCTTTTGTAATTGAATCAATTTATTTTTCAAGACAAGATTATCTTTAAAAGTAAAATCTAATTTTGAAGATAAAATCTCATTGTGCTTCACAACATCATCACAATCATTTTTGCTTTTAAAACTTCAATCTCATTAAGGGCAAGGTCTAGTTGAGATCTTAGTGAGTCACATTCACTAGTGATCTCTTCCTTCTCTTACAAAATCAATTCAAAATTTGAACACAAATCCTTTAATTCATTTTTCAAAACAAGATTGTCTTCTTTCAAAAGATTGTGTTTTTCCAATAAATTTTCAAGCTTTTGAGCAAGTTCCAAATTCAATGTTTGAACTTCAAAACAACCATGGCAATAGGAACTAGAGCTATCATCTAATTGAGTGTCCGATTGTACCTCAAGGGAGTTCTTCCCTTTGACCATGAAGCAATGCTCTTCGGACTTTTCTCTCTTAGATCTCCTCATCTTGTTGATAATCATTGGAAGCTCGGGAGATGTCAATAAGCTCCAAACTGCAAAAGCCGAATCATAATGATCAAACACGGGTAGAAGATGTTCACTAAGAGATGCTCTAAGTGCTCTAAGTGCTAATGCATTTGCCTTTTTATGCTTGCTACTATTAGGGAATGATTCTTGTGTGGAGGCTTGATAAACTAGATGACCCAGTGATTTTAAATGCCTACTCATATTGGCCTTCCAAACATCAAGTCTAATATGGTCAAATATGGGAGGGCTAGCCATAAGTGCAACTATATGTGTGCAAATGAACAATGCAAATGAAGATTAGCAAACCAAGATCACTCCTAGGTGGTTAAACCTAAATATTAGGAGCACTAGCTCTGATACCAATTGAAAAGTCACCTAGAGGGGGGGTGAATAGGTGACAATGCTAATCTGTGAACTAAATGCGGAATTTAAAAACTTAATGCAATTACACTCAAGTGTGATCAACAAATGATGCACACACAACCAAGCCAAGCAAATATGAATGCACAATATAAATAATTGCAAGGCACAAAGTAAAGAGGAGATAGAGAGAGAGTCAATGGATCAAGCGCAAACAAAGATATATGTTCCGAGGTTCGAGCACCCAGCTCTACATCCCCGCCTTCGACACACGAAGGATTTCCAATCCACTAGCTTGTCCACAAAGGACTCCCACAAAGGGAACCTCCACCGAGGATTTGGGGCAATCACAATTACAAGGAGTTTCCCAACTCCCCTCCTTACAAACACAACCTCCTCCTTGAGGCACTTCTCCAATCCAACAAACAATCACCTCACAACTTGAGGGATTAGCACCAAGCTTACACAAAACACCTCACAACCCAAGTTGCACAACCTCCTCAACACAATGAGGGAAATGGCACAAAGCAAGAATTGGGTTTACAACTTAGTGGTTTCAAACAACAACCACAAAACAATCTCTTTTCCCACACAAATACCTATAGAATAGATAGTAGATTTTAGCTCAAGTGTGGAGAAAACCAATGGAATGGAAATCAGAATCACAAAGAAAAATCCTTGGGAAACAATAGAAATTAAGATGGTGAAGTTCAATCAAAAGCTTTTCCCAAAAACCCACCCTCTTCTTTGATTTTCCAAACCCTAGCAAAAACACCAAAAAGATTGTTCAATTCAAGTCCAAAAACTTCTTTTGAATGCAGCAAAAACACCAGAGAGTATGAAAAATTCGCACAAAAAATCTTAGAGAAAAACTCTTGCAAATGGGGTATTTATAGGCAAATCTGGAAACTAGCCGTTGGCTGTAATTTTTGCCAGAAATACCCTGACGGTCGACCGCCCAACGGTCAATTTTTGACCCGTTGGCGCTAGCGGTCGACCGCCCGGTCGACCCAACCAAACAGAGAGCAAACCTGCTCTCAGTCGGTCGACCGGCACGGTCGACCGGCTAAAGGTGTAGCCGCGTGCACGTTTCTGTGCACGTCGGTCGACCCATACGGTCGACCGTTTACATGGTGCGGTCGACCGACCAGCCTGGCAGACACCAAAACAGGTCAGAAATCTGGGAAAATAAATATCCAATAAATTCTTATAAACTACTAAAAATCCCCAAAAATAGTTTTGTCAAATTGCATTGATATATAAACATGTGATAAAAGTTTTGACTCAAATATCAAGCAATTAAAACTATTTTTATGTCTTTTCATTTTTACCAAAAACCAAACCTTGTATTTTCTAAAACTTGGATTCTTGAATAGAAAATACATTTTGTCCAAAGTTCTTCCAAATACAAAAACATGATATTTAAACACTTTGAAGAATGATGCATATGGATAGAAATCCAATATACATGAACATATATATATCATAGTTTTTGTCCTTAATTCCAAAATTAAGTATTGTTAAACACAAAACCTAAAACACATGAAATAGGTAATCAAAGTAAGTTTGTCTAAGAGTTGAAGCATGCATGTATATAGAACAAATCTAATATACATTAAACCATGTAAACTTGTTTTGATATATATATCTATTCATGCAAACCAAGATCGGTTAAACCAAAAACCGAAAACCAAAACATGATACGTGTGTGTTGTGAACTTGAGCTTATCATACTATTCTAATCTTTACAATTAGGATCTAAACCCAAACTAAACTATGGTACCGATGTCTTCTTGTAGAGCGCAATCTCTAAGCCGACTCGATCCAAAACTCTTTGATCCACCGAGCAAGTGCTATATATGATCTTTGACGCTTGGGCTCTTGAATCAACATGTGGGTAGCTTCCAAATCATCTTGTTGAAGCTAATCACCTACTGATAACTTGACTAATGATCTGAAACTAAATCACAAGATTATTAGTACACATAACTACATGAGTTATCATCATCAAAACTAGAGTGGAAGGCCTTTGGGCCAACAATCTGAACCTCAATAACTGAAATAAATACAAGTTCTGATACATCTAATCAAATCCTCATATTTTAATTTGATCTAGATTATCACACACTCTCACTCTATCAAGGTCAATCACAGGATCCCAAAATCAAATAACATATCAAATATATATATATATATCTCTAAAATCCACATGGTCAGGTCAACCCAATCAACATCTATTTTTCAACCCCTAAGTCAACTCCAAGCTAATTGAGTCTATTTGATGAGTCCAAGATCTCATCTCTTAAATAAGAACCTCCTATTTAATCAATCATCGATATCCAAATTAATCAAGATCATAATTAAAGTGTACATCCTCGATCAACATGGAATCTAGATCACCTCTACATCTAGTGGTCAACATCGATAAAGTCATCACTATATCAGTCAAACTCACCAATGCGATAATCGAAAAATTATAACTCCTAACAGTCCAGAAGTCAGTCTCATCGTATATACTAGTGCGAAGGGTATCAGATTCACACATATTCATGCATCGGTAAAACAGTCTATCAATAAAGCAACATTATGTCTAACACATCCTCAATATCCAAAAGAGTTCTAATCGGAATAGTCACCAACAGTTTGTCCAATAAATACTCCACATAAAATATGAATTTTTAGTCCTCATTCATCAATCAATCAGCCTCAAGATCAATATACTTATATTCTAAAATTTATCACCACTAGATCAGTTACAAGGTCAAGTCTGGTTTAAGGTATATCAATACTAGGCCTAAGGCAACAACAACGAACTACCAACACATGAATGATACTGATACAAGCTCATATCAACTACACAAATAAGTGGATCAATCAATAACGTCTCATGAAATGATGTAAGTGTTAATACTAGTAAAATATCTCAGACAGTCACATGAAATGATGAAAGTGAAACACAAGTATTTATTGACAATGGTAAATAACGAAAAAGACAAAGCAAACACTCACAAAACAAAGAAGAGAAACACTTACAAAACAAGAAGTAAAATACTCACAACATGATTAAATAAAATTTAACAAAGAAGTAAGGCACTCAAAAAATAAATTTAATAAAATTAAACAAAGAAGTAACACTCACTTGAACTCGATCACAATCCAAAGCACTGCAAATCCTAGAATCCTTGTAAATTTACATAAAGTATTTCAATAGAAATTGTTAGGATCTTTTATATAGGTTATAAGAGATATTTGGAACCTGAATTCCAATTAGGTTAGATTATTTAATTTAGCAATTTAGATAAGAATGGAAGGTTGCAGAAAAATCTCAAAGAGATTTGACTTAAATATGATTTTTTATTAGGATTTAAATTAGGATTAGGATTAGGATTGGGTTTTGGGTTAAAGGGTAAGAATCTTAATGGTATTGGGTTATAAATTATTGGGCTTTAGTTAAAAGAAATAAGTAATATTAAGAAAATAGAGGGTGGACTTATGGGCTTAGTTTTTGGGCTTAAAGAAAAAATAGAATAAGATGAAAATAGGAAAGTGGGCTTGGCTAATGTGGGCTTAGCATAAAAAGGAAAAGAAAATATAAAGGAAAAGGGAATGGGCTAAACTTATTGGGCTTGGATATAAATAATAATACTGAAATCACCTAGAGGGGGTGGTGAATAGGTGATAATGCTAATCAATGCACAATAAAAAATTATGATGCAACAATCAACCCAAATAAGACTAGAAGCCGAATACCCCGTGAAGGGCTCTGAACTCCTTCCCCCTGATTCCTCTAGATATGAGTTGGAGGTGCGCAATACAATCTTGTTGTATGAGTATAAGATTGACAATATGAATATGAAACAATTAAATATAGCAATGAATGTAGAGAACAAGTAATAAGAGCAATGAAAGTAAAGCAAGGAATAAGAGCAAGTAAACAAACGCAAACACCGAGAATTTTTTCAAGGTTCGAGCACCCAGCTCTACATCCTCGCCTTCACCCAGAAGGATTTCTAACCACTATAACTTCACAAAGAATTACAATCACACCGGAGTACCCAACTCCACAATCTCAAGTACAAGTTCTCTCTTGGTGATCAAAAGACCACAAACTATCTTTTGCAAAAGCCTCTTTCCCTTACAAGAACCCTGTAGAATAATGGTTAGAATTGAAGTTCAAATATTGTAAGTGGAAGAAGGAAATGAACTTGAGAGAGTTTAGAAAATAAAACTTTAGCGATGAGAGATTCTTCAGCACAAAAACCTAGGACCAAACTCTTTTGAAAGCCTTTTAAAACTTTTGAAACTTTTTGTAAATGCTTGTTGTGTGAAACCTCTCCTAATCACCCCTATTTATAGGAGAGGGCTAGGGATTAAAGAGTAAACCCACATAATGCTAATTAGGAAGTATTAGACCCAGAAAATACCATTTAAACACGTTTAGAGAAGAAAAAGACAAATTTAAAACGTGTTTAAAATTAGCCGTTATGGCTGAAACGACTCTCTCGGTCAACCGGCCGGTCGACCGGGTTCAAACAAAAGAGCCGTTGCAGGCTCTCGGTCGACCGCCCGGTCGACCGAGACAAACAGAGAGCAACACCACTTCAGTCGGCCAGCCGCCCGGTTGACCGAAGGGCTTCGGTCGACCGCCCGGTCGACCGGGAAACATGCACACGGATACACACCAAAACTGCCAGAAGTCCAGTCGACTGGGTCGGTCGACCGATCTGACCTGACTTAGTGACAGTCGACCGGTCGGTCGACCGGCTCAGGCCAAAAGTCAAAACTGAAACAAAATTTTGAAAGGGATTTGAAATCTAACAAAATAGTTTTGATTAGAGATATATATAAACATAAAATTGAGTTTGTAATCAAAAGGCTTTGTATTAAAATATTTTGTATATATTTATAGGGAATATTTCTAGGAAAGGCATGTGCGCAAAAACATGTGTGTGTTGGAATATGGAGCTTCAACTCTATTCACTATTCTTTAACAAAAACTATAAAACTAAAACAAATCTAATGAAGTCTTTTTGAGCAATCTTGAAGTCTTGAGCCATGCAAAGCTTAGCTAGAGCCTTCTCTTCTATATTTCTTCCTTGATGTGCCATAAGCCTTCTTTGCTCCATGAACCTAAAATTTCTTGCAAAAGCTAAACAATGGCCTCCAAACATGGTACAAACCTGAAACTTATCTTGAACACACTTATTAGTACCAAATAGCTCTTATTTGTTTTGTTATCATCAAAACTCTAAACAAATGGAGAGTGTAACCTTTTGGGCCAACAATCTCCCCTTTTTTGATGATGACAAAACAAATAGGCTATGTTAAAAAATAAAAGAGAGGTGTAAGCTCCCCCTCAAATTATGCTATATTAAACAAATAAAAACAATGTAATATGCAAGCAACAACCATGAGACTAAAAACCATGAGGTATAAAACACTTGCAAAACACTTAAACTCAAATACAATAAATCATAAACACTTTGTAAAAACAAAAACAATATAAATTTATATTGGAACCAAAACCATAATAAACTCAAACTTATTCTCCCCCTTTTTGTCATACATCAAAAAGGGTAAGAAAAACATTTTTATTCAATAACACAAACATTTAGTTCACCACAGATAAAGGAGAATCTAGCAAAATCAAGTAGTTTAGTAAAAATATCGGCAAGTTGCAAATCCGTTGAAACATAATCAATATCTATATCACCTTTCTCAAAATGATCTCTAAGAAAGTGATATCTAATCTCATTGTGCTTGGTCTTACTATGTTGATTTGCATTCTTAGTCATGTGAATAGTATTAGTATTATCACAAAATATTTTTATATGGTTATAATGCAAATCATAATCAAGGAGAGTATGTTTCATTCAAAGGACTTGTGCACAACAAGCTCCCGCCGCAACATACTCCGCCTCGGCGGTTGAGAGAGCTACGGAATTTTGTTTCCTAGAGGACCATGAAACAAGACAATTACCAAGAAATTGACATGTCCCACTAGTACTCTTTCTATCTACTCTACGGAATTTTTAGGATCTCTCTAAGGATGTTAAGCCACAAACTAAAGTCCTATTTCTGATACCAATTGAAATCACCTAGAGGGGAGGTGAATAGGTGATAATGCTAATCAATGCACAATAAAAAATTATGATGCAACAATCAACCCAAAATAAGACTAGAAGCCGAATACCCCGTGAAGGGCTCTGAACTCCTTCCTCCTGATTCCTCTAGATATGAGTTGGAGGTGCGCAATGCAATCTTGTTGTATGAGCATAAGATTGACAATATGAATATGAAACAATTGAATATAGTAATGAATGTAGAGAACAAGTAATAGGAGCAATGAAAGTAAAGCAAGGAATAAGAGCAAGTAAACCAAACGCAAACACCTAGAATTTTTCCGAGGTTCGAGCACCCTGCTCTACGTCCCCGCCTTCACCCAGAAGGATTTCTAACCACTATAACTTCACAAAGAATTACAATCACACCGGAGTACCCAACTCCATAATCTCAAGTACAAGTTCTCTCTTGGTGATCAAAAGACCACAAACTATCTTTTGCAAAAGCCTCTTTCCCTTACAAGAACCCTGTAGAATAATGGTTAGAATTGAAGCTCAAATATTGTAAGTGGAAGAAGGAAATGAACTTGAGAGAGTTTAGAAAATAAAACTTCAGCGATGAGAGATTCTTCAGCACAAAAACCTAGGACCAAACTCTTTTGAAAGCCTTTTAAAACTTTTGAAACTTTTTGTAAATGCTTGTTGTGTGAAACCTCTCCCTAATCACCCCTATTTATAGGAGAGGGCTAGGGATTAAAGAGTAAACCCACATAATGCTAATTAGGAAGTATTAGACCCAGAAAATACCATTTAAACACGTTTAGAGAAGAAAAAGACAAATTTAAAACGTGTTTAAAAACTAGCCGTTATGGCTGAAACGACTCTCTCGGTCGATCGGCCGGTCGACCGGGGTTCAAACAAAGAGCCGTTGCAGGCTCTCGGTCGACCGCCCGGTCGACCGAAACATACAGAGAGCAACACCACTTCAGTCGGCCAGCCGCCCGGTCGACCGGGAAACATGCACACGGATACGCACCAAAACTGCCAGAAGTCCAGTCGACTGGGTCGGTCGACCGATCTGACCTGACTTAGTGACGGTCGACCGGTCGGTCGACCGGCTCAGGCTAAAAGTCAAAACTGAAACAAAATTTTGAAAGGGATTTGAAATCTAACAAAATGGTTTTGATTAGAGATATATATAAAACATAAAATTGAGTTTGTAATCAAAAGGCTTTGTATTAAAATATTTTGTATATATTTATAGGGATATTTCTAGGAAAGGCATGTGCACAAAAACATGTGTGTGTGTTGGAATATGGAGCTTCAACTCTATTCACTATTCTTTAACAAAAACTATAAAACTAAAACAAATCTAATGAAGTCTTTTTGAGAAATCTTGAAGTCTTGAGCCATGCAAAGCCTAACTAGAGCCTTCTCTTCTATGTTCCTTCCTTGATGTGCCATAAGCCTTCTTTGCTCCATGAACCTAGAATTTCTTGCAAAAGCTAAGTAATGTCCTCCAAACATGATACAAACCTGAAACTTATCTTAAACACACTTATTAGTACCAAATAGCTCTTATTTGTTTTGTTATCATCAAAACTCTAAACAAATGGAGAGTGTAACCTTTGGGCCAACAAATACTACCCATATAATTTAAAATAACTAAATATAAGCAATAAGAGTTTACAAGTCATAAATAATAATAATAATAATACTACTAATAGTGATTAACAATATCATATCAATGTTAACAATAATAGCAACTACAATAAAAATACTAGTTACATAGTAATGGGAAAAATACTAGCTAGTAATTAAAATGATAATACTTAATAATGCTAAATATAATTATAAGGCCAAAATACCATTTACTATCTTAAATAATTTGTACTGTAACTCAAGTTAATAAATAATAATAATATCACCAGTAAAATAAATAAATAATTTAGAAAATTTAAAATACAATATTTTTGATTAGGGATATTACATTCTACCCACCTTAATAAAAATTTCGTCCTCAAAATTTCAATAAAGCGGGGAATGAATAGAAGATTAAAGTTAAGAAATAGATATTAAGCAATTTGAGAAATAAAAAGAATAACTGATGTTGATATTGTCTTCTCGTCTTCCACGTCGCTTCTTGATGCGTTATAAGCCAACCACGCTTCCGCTGCGCGCTCTGATCTCTGCCGTCGATCAGGGCCAAAGGCCAGTCCCAAGAGTCAAAATCAGGAGGATAGAACAGAGATGAAAGATAGGAAAAGACAAGAAAATATAGATTGCTCCGGAAGGAATGTTGAAATCTGAGACATCAAGAGATTCAAGAGATGGATTTAGAAGCGAAGGACGATTGATTCTCAAGTGGACTCAATATCATCATGTGAATAGTATATGTTTATTGTAGTGTAAATATAACTTGTTTCAAGTTACTGGTAAGAACTAGATTCTCTTTTTATGTTGAACCTGGCTCTGATACCAAGAAAACCCTGTCACGCCCCGCTTCCGAAAATACGTGGAAACGGAGTCGCGACGAGAGTCGGCGACGTATATACGCGAGGAAAATACCTCACGTATACACGCTAAGCCTAAATTAACCTGAACAAGCTATAAATGTAAACCATAATATTAACGATCACTGCAATAATACATATAATGACTACACTTGATCCCAGATGAAATAAGGAATGAAACAGAAGCTAAGTGTGATATACAGTAATCAAAGAATAATAACAGGAATAAGAAAATGCAAGAATACCAGAATCAAAAGGGAGAGCGTCCAGCTCATCGCAAAGCGTACAGTCTCATCAAACACCTGCACAATAGAAATAAAGCGTCCAATATCTGGACGTGCAAATCCAGGGTCGTCAGAAAGCGACTTGGTGAGTGTGTGTAAAGGGGAGAGCTCGTGCATATAAACAATGTGCACAGAATAATAACCAGATAAATTACAGACAGAAGATAACTAAATAAAATGATAAATAGATAACTAAAGGATAACTGCATAACATGAATGAAATAAAAGTCAACTATCACAACTATAAACAAGCATCTGATACCTGTAGGTATAACCTAGCACATGTCACTAGTCTGGTGTACAATCCTATATCTATCATAGTTTATACATGTATATACAGTCAGGTGATCACGGTTAGTCACAATACATTAACAATTTATCATTATTAATTATGTTAACGAACACCAATTGCCACATGTAATAGACGCATCCCATACTACGCCTACCACACATGCCAATCGAGGTCCTCAGTTATTGAAACTGATCGGTTGGAGACATTGTCCATGCTTTAGGTGGGTCCCGTGCATACCCGGGACCACGGCCCAGACTCCTGGCGCTGAACCAGGACCTACCGCAAGGTAGTCAGGAACATGTATAACAGGGACATGTATAACATGTATAACAGGAACAGGACGGGGTGCCAGTCACCCCACGGGAACCCTACAGTGGAACCCTCTTTCGGCTGCGCAATCTAAATCCTAGGTCCACCCAAAATACAGACGCTGTCTCCTCCATCAATCTCTCCAATCCCAGTGTAAATTGTTTAATATCATGTTATTAGTTTATCATGATTACTTAATGTGTATGTTACTTAAATCACTAGGATAACTCGGTGGTAGTCACGGTAACAATATCAACATGTGTAATCGGGATACCGGTATAACAAGAATATATAATATCAGTGAACATGATACCGGTATAACAGGAATATGTAACAAGTATAACATGCGGGTGTTGTTACCGTGTAATAATATTTTTCCCAGCAACTAATGGTAACATGGACATGATAGTTATCAAGTAGATACCAAGTATAATCAGTCAGGTTTCTCAGGTAAATCAAGATATTCAGGATGAGTAATGATCTACTATCATGAATAGAATAATCTGGGTAATGTATATAATCAACTCATATCCTCAAAGTCATCGATGTATCTATCCTCTAAATCATCAATAAATCTGATCGATCAATAGCTGTCATAAAACTTCGAACATGTAATATAGTCACCGATATATCTGAACCTCAATAACTGAAATAAATACAAGTTCTGATACATCTAATCAAATTCTCATATTTAATTTGATCTAGATTATCACACACTCTCACTCTATCAAGGTCAATCACAAGATCCCAAAATCAAATAACATATCAAATATATATATATATATATATATATATATATATATATATATATATATATATATATATATATATATATATATATTATTATATATATCTCTAAAATCCACATGGTCAGGTCAACCCAATCAACATCTATTTCTCAACCCCTAGTCAACTCCAAGCTAATTGGGTCTATTTGATGAGTCCAAGATCTCATCTCTTAAATAAGAACCTCCTATTTAATCAATCATCGATATCTAAATTAATCAAGATCATAATTAAAAGTGTACATCCTCGATCAACATGGAATCTAGATCACCTCTACATCTAGTAGTCAACATCGATAAAGTCATCACTATATCAGTCAAACTCACCAATGCGATAATCAAAAAATTATAACTCCTAACAGTCCAGAAGTCAGTCTCATCGTATATACTAGTGTGAAGGGTATCAGATTCACACATATTCATGCATCGGTAAAATAGTCTATCAATAAAGCAACATTATGTCTAACACATCCTCAATAATCCAAAATAGTTCTAATCGGAATAGTCACCAACAGTTTGTCCAATAAATACTCCACATAAATATGAATTTTTAGTCCTCATTCATCAATCAATCAGCCTCAAGATCAATATACTTATATTCTAAGATTTATCACCACTAGATCAGTTACAAGGTCAAGTCTGGTCTAAGGTATATCAATACTAGGCCTAAGGCAACAACAGCGATCTGCCAACACATGAAATGGTACTGATACAAGCTCATATCAACTACACAAATAAGTGGATCAATCAATAACGTCTCATGAAATGATGTAAGTGTTAATACTAGTAAAATATCTCAGACAGTCACATGAAATGATGAAAGTGAAACACAAGTATTTATTGACAATGGTAAATAACGAAAAAGACAAAAGCAAACACTCACAAAACAAAGAAGAGAAACACTTACAAAACAAAGAAGTAAAATACTCACAACATGATTAAATAAAATTTAACAAAGAAGTAAGGCACTCACAAAATAAAATTTAATAAAATTAAACAAAGAAGTGACACTCACCTGAACTCGATCACAATCCAAAGCACTGCAAATCCTAGAATCCTGGTAAATTTACATAAAGTATTTCAATAGAAATTGTTAGGATCTTTTATATAGGTTATAAGAGATATTTGGAACCTGAATTCCTATTAGGTTAGATTATTTAATTTAGCAATTTAGATGAGAATGGAAGGTTGCAGAAAAATCTCAAAGAGATTTGATTTAAATATGATTTTTATTAGGATTTAAATTAGGATTAGGATTAGGATTGGGTTTTGGGTTAAAGGGTAAGAATCTTAATGGTATTGGGTTATAAATTATTGAGCTTTAGTTAAAAGAAATAAGTAATATTAAGAAAATAGAGGGTGGGCTTGTGGGCTTAGTTTTTAGGCTTAAAGAAAAAAATAGAAAAAGATGAAAATAGGGAAGTGGGCTTGGCTAATGTGGGCTTAGCATAAAAAGGAAAAGAAAATATAAAGGAAAAGGAGAATGGGCTAAGCTTATTGGGCTTGTATATAAATAATAATACTACCCATATAATTTAAAATAACTAAATATAAGCAATAAGAGTTTACAAGTCATAAATAATAATAATAATACTAATAGTGATTAACAATATCATATCAATATTAACAATAATAGCAACTACAATAAAACATAGTAATGGGAAAAATACTAGCTAGTAATTAAAATGATAATACTTAATAATGCTAAATATAATTATAAGGCCAAAATACCATTTACTATCTTAAAATAATTTGTACTGTAACTCAAGTTAATAAATAATAATAATATCACCAGTAAATTAAAATAAATACTTTAGAAAATTTAAAATACAATATTTTTGATTAGGGATATTACAGGCTGGGAAGATGATCATATCTCATTCGCATTAGTAACATAAACATGTGACCCTAGTAGTTACAGGGAGGCGATCGAGGCAGATGACCATCACAAATGGATTACAACCATGGAGAAAGAGATAGAGTCAATGGATAGAAACCAAACATGGACATTAGTTGATCTTCTAAAGGACTCCAAGGCAATAGGTTGCAGATGGGTTTTTCGCAAGAACCACAATGAGCAGTACAAGTCAAGGTTAGTTGCCAGGGGATATGTTCAGAAGGTGGGTATTGACTACAATGAGATCTTCTCTCCTGTAGTCAAGAATGCGTCTATTCGGATGTATTGACGATAGTTGCTCAGTTTGATTTAGAGTTGAGAAGATGGATGTCAAAATAGCGTTTCTGCACAGTGAGTTGGAGGAGAAGATATACATGAAGCAATCTGAAGGTTATATTCATGAAAGTTAAGAAAACAAGGTGTGTCTTCTAAATAAGTCCCTCTATGGACTTAAACAGTTTCCCAGGCAATGGCATAAATGGTTCGGCTCTTTCATGAGCAAGACCCGATACAACCGATATGAGTATGATAGTTATGTTTATTTTAAACAGAGTGATGATCCAACATAATTATTGTTATATATGAATGATATGTTGATTACTGCAAGAAACAAGACACATGTTCAAAAGCTTAAAGCTCAGCTCAAGAAGAAATTCGACAGAAGGATATGGGAGAAGCCAAGAAGAACTTAGATATGAAGATCACTCAAGACAGAGACTCATGCAGACTTTGGTTATCCTAGGAGAACTACATTCTCAAGGCGTTGGAAAGATTCAACATTGCAGAAGTAAGACCAGTCATCACTCTTTTGGTAGGTCACTTAATATTATCCTCCAACCAATGTCCACAATCACCGGAAGAGGAGGAGATGTCTCGAGTACCATATGCTATGCGGTGGGATCACTCATGTATGCTATGATCTGCATTAGGCCTGACTTAGCCTATGTAGTTAGTACAGTAAGTCGGTTCATGTCAAATCCAAGAAAGCAACATTGGGAAGCAGTAAAGTGGGTACTAAAATATCTACGAGGGACTGCGAGACTAGACTTGGTGTTTCAGAGATAGAAAACGGGGAAGCCTAGGGTGTTACAAGGCTATATTGATGCAGATTACGCAAGAAGATCTTGATCAACGAAGATCTACGATGGGCTTTGCATTCACAGTAATTAAGTGCATCATTAGTTGGAAGGCAGAGTTACATGATACAGTTGCTCTTTTAACAACAGAGGGCGAATTACATGGCTATAGTTGAGGCATCAAAGAAAATTTTATGATTGAGAGGTTTGGTTGAGATGCTCAGTATCATACAGAATTCATTCGGGTTCATTGCGACAGTCAGAGCATGATTCATCTCGTTAAAGATCACAGATATCACAAGCGGATGAAACACATTGATGTGAGGTATCACAAGATATATACATCAATGGGTCGTGGATGATAAGATAATCGATTTGATAAAATCATCATGAAGAAGAATCCAGCAGGTATGATAACGAAGACCATCCTGGTAGAGAAGTTCAGAGCATCTCTGAATTTCATCAAGTTTCTCCAAAGTAAAGTAGAGAATAGCTCTTGAGAAGCCATATGAAGTCACAAAAGTGGGGAGAAAGTAAGGCAAATGAAGCGGAGGCCGATTTCTACGAAGAGACTCGATGAACATGAATCAAGGTGGAGATTTTTAGTATTTTGAGTGCCTCATATTCATTGGAGAAGAATTCAGGTTCAGGTGAAGGTATTACACGCTTCACGTATTCAGCATGGGCATGTACATCCTTTGTGCATGTTATTAGTCAACTAATAGGTCTTATTAGTTAACTAGACTCTAGGCTAGTCTACTAATACTTGGGTGTAGTCAACTAGGCCTTTGGGTTCTCGGATTGTGTTATAATAGGCGACTAATTACTTGGTATAATCGACTAATACTTGGTATTATTCGACTAATACTTATACCGACTAATACTTGGTATTATTCGACTAATACTTGACCCTAGTCGATTAATGTTGGATATGGTAGTTTTTTTTTACTATTCTGTTTCCAGTTTGGATTGGACTCGGATTTCCTTTTTTCTCTAAGGCGGTGTTGATTGGATTGTTGAGTTTGGGTTAGATTAGGATCATCTTAGGACCTATATAAACCTCTTAGGGTTGGCCTTTTAAAGGCAAGTCAAGAAAAATTCAAATTTTCACCATTGAGATTGTGAGATAGAGAAATTCTTGCAACTCTTGTATTTTCTTCTCTTTGTTCAATAAAGATTTCCTCCCCCCTCTTCGTGGACGTAGGAACATTGTCGGACCACGTTAAATCTGATGTTTTTTGGTTTCCTTGTCGTGATTAGTTTCTTTTACTTCCTAACGATAGATCTGCTCCAAAGTTTCCGCTGTCGAGCCGTCAATTCGGTATTTCTTCGTTGTTTGATCGATGATAGATCACAACAACAATAATCGGAAGCTTCATTCAATTCAGGTGTCGCGTTGATGTTTTATATTAAGGCCAAACCATGCTGCTCGCACGAGCGGGCAGTGACACAGAAGGTGTTCAGTCTCCCTTCCCGGTGCTGCACAGAGGACAGCCACAAAGGTTTGCACTTATTAGCAGTTTCTGATATTTCTGTTTTTTTCGTTCACATAAGCTTCATGTTTGATGAGAATTGACATCAATAGAACTTCGTTAAGGCATTTTTTTCGTGTTCTAATTGAGTTCCCTTTTGTGCGTAATGGTGGGAATTTCCCTATGTGTCATATTATATAACCTAAAATGTGGGTACATGTCTACTTGTACGATCTAATCAATTAGGAAATCTGACAATCACAGGAGTCCAATTCAAGAAGCTTGGAAAAATGACTAGAATGTTGATGGTCTTACCTTTGAGTTTGAAGATGTTATAAATGGATTCCCAGATTGATAAGTAGAGCGAGTATCTTGTGCAGTAAATAAACATGTTATTGATGTATCCTGAGACGAGTCACGAGTCGGTGCAGGAAGATAAACTTCCTTTCTGACCATTTCATTTGTGATGGAAATTTACAATTGTTTGCGCGCATAAGTTCTTCAATACATGCAGCAGCAAAAAATCGTACATAAAAATCCTCGACAAAGAAAGAGACTTTGAGGTTTGACCAAAAGATCAGAAGCTGCTCCACATTTCAAACTCTTTATCTCCTTATTCATCTCCCTCTTTGGCATTGAACCAACTTCTCTTGGCGACTGAATTACTCTTATAAGAAAACAAAATCAATGAAGTATTCATCATTTCTTTCACCTCTTGGATTTGAGGTCTCTGTAGCTATTGCATCTATACAATGAAGATCCAACAAGTTGATGAATGCTTTGAATATTGGAGTAAAATAAATTATCGAAACCTGTAAAAAAAGGCAAAAACAAATTGAAGCCGATAGTACGAGTTTGGAAGTCTCAACATGCCTCAATCCTACTGCCTTGTAACAACATCATCACTTAGGTTCTATTCTATAGTTCAATGAGATATTACTGTTATTTTCGATTCATCCTCTACAGCCAACATCCCCACAATTGCACTATCGAATGCCTAACCATTTGCATAAAATGTAGGATCTTTCTTCCTAACTTACTGGACAGTATGAATGAGACGAAATTCATTACCTGAAGATCGAAGTGTGTGGTCCTCTTCAAGAAAGAACAACATTCATTTACTCCGAAAATGTAATTGGTAACATTATTTTCTGTATCTCTTTCAAAGACTTACACTTTTTAACGCGATCGAATTCCTTGCGAACAGGAAGAGGATTAGGCCTGGCATGATGAACAAGAGCCACTTAGAAAAGCCAAGGGGAGACTGCCTATTGATCCACTGAGAGATCATGGCGGCAGCTAGCTCAAACCACCAAAGACCTCCAACAGGATATAGGCAAGTCATCCTTGGCTTAACAAGACAGGCTCTTATCTTCATGTAAGACCCCTCTTCCACTTCATGCTTTTGTCTTGTGATGGTAGTGTCTGTTTCAGTTGGTCCTTATATATCATGTGGATTGGGATGGTACCGGTCTCAACTTGCAGTGTAACTTGACCCTTCTTCATGAGGAATATGTTCCCATAATCTTATTAGCGACGCAATACGAATGGAACCATTATGCTCCAATATTTCAGATTCTGGATAAGGCAAAAGAGGAAGAGGAACATGGTTGACTAATATAGTACTTATCTTCTTCTATGCTATGCACTGTGTGCTAATTGCTAAGTTTTCAGAGCTTCCCTTCAAGGTAGAAAAGATGCTCAAGAAGTCAGCATTCGTCTAGTCAAGTTTCTGTGATGAAGAATATCTTATAGTTGCCACAGAAATATAGTCAATGCGTCTAATCCAGTAACCTAAGTGTTTAGTTTGTAGCAAGTTGAGTCTGACAATTTGTTCTAGAATCTATTTAGTCCATGACTTCTCTTTTAGTCTAGGAACACGACTGCAATTTCTTCCGAGTTATCTATTCGAACTATTCTTATGTTGTTACTTGAATTGGAATGCCATTTGTTGGTAGCCTTCAATTGGATGAATAAGTCGAGATCCGTGTTCTGACAATAAGATCTCTATTTTAGTTTAGAGTTGAGAAAATTTTGATATAAATTATCTATTTAAAACATTGTTGAAAAGGAAATAGATAATCTCTCTGTTTATATGTATACGTTCACTACCCTCATGTATTTCTGTCAAAGATTTCACTATGTCTAGATTGCTGCAAAACATTTTTGAGATGCTTTGCTGGTGTTCAGTTTGATGGAGTTTATGTAAGTTACAACATATGCAGAACTGTTCAAAATATACTGCTCATGTTTAATCTGGCTATCTTCTCCTCTTTTGCTAGCAGGGTCCACGTCGAGGCACTCTATTTTTCTACAATGAAAAAGCATCTTTTTTTTTTTTCTGAGAAGAAACGATGGACCAAATTTTGCAACCCCCCACCCCGCCGCGAACGCTTCATTAAAATTACTTAATGAAAGCAACATCATACGCGTACAATAACATTCTGCCCTCCAGAAGTACATAAGATTGTGCACACGTAGGTACCCAGAGAGAAATATGTTGGAATCTCAGCAACAAAGAACAACAACAAAAGAGAACAACAACACTAGAAAATAGTCACCAATTGTACAAACAAGCAAACAAAAGAAATAAAGCGAGAACACATGAATTTAACGAGATTCGGCAATTGCCTACGTCCTCGGGGCAGAAGGGAAGAGAGATCTTATTAAATCAATTAAGTACATGATAAAATAGTAGGAAAAATACCCCCTCTTCATATAGGCATGGAGTCCCTGAAGAAAAGAAAACTACAAATTTTGAATTTGGATCAGAAACAAATTCAAAAACCATCTCGAATTCGCCCAAAAGCAAAACATTATAGACAACCCAAGGGCGTGTTACAGTGAACCCAAACTCTGACAAAACCTGACTTTCTGTAAAACGCTGTCGGCAACACAAATTGCTTGCTGTCGATAGCACATTTCACCTGCAGACACGTATCAGTGTTTGTGCTATCGACAGCTCAAGAGGACTGTCGACAACCCAGTTCTTTTCTTCCATACTTTGTTAAAAATCCATCATCAATCTTTTTTCTCCTCTCTCCCCACAAACATCTATAGTACCTTTGATGTACCGTAAAATTCACTTCACTGGCTCCCAATGGCCCTTATCAGGATCGTGCATATATTCGCTTACCATTGAGACAGCTTGTGACAAATCAGATCTTGTACACACCATTGCATATATTAAACTATAAACCACACTAATATAGGGTACGTGAGTCATGTACTCACGCTCTTCAATAAAAGTAGGAGACATAATTGTCCTTAAATTGAAATCAGTGGTTAATGGTGTACTTACAGATTTTGTATCACTGTTGATGTTAAATTTTTGAAGTACTTTCTTCAGATCCCCTTTTGTGTCAAGCTAACTTTGCCACCTTTTCGGTCTCGCTCAATCTCGATGCCTAGCACCTTCTTTGCTTCACTCAGATCTTTCATCCCGAATTTAGAAGACAAGTCTTTATTCAGTTTATCAATTACAGATCTGCTCTTAAAAGCGAAGAGCATATCATCCACAACAATAGATACCTGTACTCTCCACTCGGTAACTTATTGTAATACACACATGGGTCGTGATGGCTTCATGTGTACTTTTTACCTCTTATGGAACTGTCGTAACTCTTGTACCACTACCTTGGTGATTCATTTAATACATAAGTGTTTCTTCAGCTTACATACCATATTCTCCTTTCCTACAATTTTGAACCCGTCAGCTGAGACATGTAGATCTCTTCTTCAAGATGACTGATCATACACGTATTTTGTATTATCTTTATTACATTCTCACATTTATCCTATAATAAATTATGCTAATTCTTTGTCTTAATGTCTTATTTTGCAGGTTTGTCTTAATGAAGGGAGAGAAGGTACCAAATAAAAGCTAGTTAAATTCTGATTTAATTGGATCTATTTGGTTAACGAAGATAAAGCCAAATAAATACAGTTAAAATCGTATTCAGAAGAATCAATTTGGTTAACTTGAAGAAGCAAAGGGATATTGTTAAAATTTAGAAATCCAAAGAGATATTATCAGAAAATCTTTCTGTTGGGCCAACGATTTGGTCTCATCTTCAAGTATGCTCTTCCTTATCTATTTCAACCTTTAATACCACCATGTCAGAAGGCAAAGGGGCACTAGACTGCAGAGAGAGATCCTAGGCTAGTTTTTGCACTAGGTTAGTTTAGGTTTTCTTTTTCTTTTTAAATATAATTTTAATTTCTTTATAGTTTATATTAGAGAGATTTTCATGAACAAAAAGAGAGTAAGAATTGTGTTTAGAGTGACACTAAATGTAATCTTCTTTAAGAGAGTTGTATTGAGAGTGACAATCAATGTAACTTTCTCAATTTTTTTATTTTTACTTAACTTAACCGATCGTTGTTTCTTTCTATTGTTTTGCTTTATTTTACTCCAAGGTATATTAATCGTCACAATGATCCAAGGTATGTTCTTCTTTTTAAATCTTTCCTTTCTTGTTTATTAGTTTTAAAAACAACTTTGAAAGCCAAAGCTCTTCTTCTTCTTTATTCTTTTTATTTCTTTCTCTTTTAACTTAATAACTCTTTTAATTTAAACTATTTCAAAATCATCTTCTATCTTTCACTTTCTTTTTAACTTAACCTAGTTCTTTTTCTTTTCTTTTCCAAAAAACAAAGAAGAATCTTTAACCAGTTTTAATAACTTAAAAGAATACCAAAATGATTCTGACGCTTTCCTTTCTTGTGGATCACGACCCGCAGAACCTAGCACATTTCTAAACTCTATATTTTTCTGTACACAAGTCAGACTCGATCAGATTTTGGCCCGTTGCTAGGGAGGACAGTAAGTTTCTTTTTAAGTTTACTAACGGTTAAACTTTCTTCTCTATTTTTATGTGCAGGGGCTGATTTCAAGGAAATGAGAAATGCAGAATACATATAAGTATCTCTGAATTCTGTTCTAAAAGACAGAGCCCAGAAGATCTCAGTATTGTCGCGCAAACGCGGCAAGGGCCGCATTTTCGTGGCAATCTGAGTCGACTACTCACCCTACTTTTTTGCAAGGTGACTGAAATTCAATTATTTAGCTTCTGCATGTTTTAGTTTTTGTATTTGATATACTTTGCATACTGTTTCTAATCCAACAATAACTTATTGCTTGTTAATGTTAAAAACGGCTTAGACTCTTGCATCTTACGACACGTGTCTAATTCTGTTTCATTTTTCATTACTATTGGTGCTGGAGTAAAGGTATGTTTGCATCACATGTAGCTTAGAAAACACACTTGTATGATTAATTGCTTCAGTGTTATTTAGCTATATACATGCACACGCGCACTTAATGAATTAAGGACTTATCTTATAAACAAGATAAGGTGGGAAAGTCATTACCCTTGCTTAGCCCGAAAATTATCTCCTCACTTACTAACCCAATCCTAGCTAAAATTAAGTTGATGTTGGCCCTAAGGACATCTCGGACTCATTTAGGATATTGACCAAAGGGGAAAGTTGTTAAAGTTTGACTCTTATCAAATCGATTTTCAACGTTGGGGATTGAGAGGTGAAACCTCGAAGAATAGTAGTTTGGCATAATTAGGCCTATTGCTTAGGCACGGATACCTCCCACTGGTCTTGCCCCTTCCTGACCGATTAACTTGTTGTCAGATTGCTGCAATATACCACCCGTGGACAGTTAACCAGTTAGGAGTTGTCTAGGTATAAGGTCTACCCTAATTTAGGCTAGTTTTTTTCTTCTTTCTTTTGTTTATGTGTTTGTTTGTTTTGTTTTTGATATTTCTTGTGTGAGATGGATTATAATTATAATTTTTCTAATGAATATAGTGACCTATATTACACCCCGACCTTTTTTTTGGATAACACCAACCCGGCATTTCATAACTTTAACCAACGAAGTATGTCAGATTGGTTTTATCCGAATAAATATATGTCCCACCCAAGTATTATGAACAAGATTGGAATGATCATCACCACTCTTCACCGAGTCAATGGGAATACAATTCCCCCGAGTCATATGGTTAACCACTTTATCAACAACCAGCTTCATATACTCCTTTTCAAGGTCAATGTATACTGAATTAGAAAAGTGTTTGGAAGCCTTCCTTGAGTCCGGACGACAAATCCAAAACATAAAAGACTCACAAACCCATTAAAATTTTGAAATCCAAGAGCCTTACTCTACTTTTCAAGTCCCACAACAATAAGAAGAACCTACTGATTTAAAAAATAGCATGGAATTCATGATTCAGTCCCAAATGATTGTATTCAATCTCAAAAGGAGTGTCTCTAATCTGTTGATAGGTTAGAAGCAAAACTGAGTCTTTTGGTTAAAACAATTAATGATATGAATGAGAAACTCTACCTAACACATTATTGACCAGTCCCGATTTTCCTAGCCATATTGATTAGAACCAAGAATCATTGTGTCTTGGAAACTTTAACCAAGATTTAATTCCAACATCTTGAAGTTAACCAATTCCAAACCTTGAACAAATTAATAAGTTTTCACTTCAAGAAATTGAACTTGATTATGAATGTGACCATGATCCCCAACTTTGTGATTCAGTTTCAATTTTTGAATCTATATTGACTCCGATATCCTTACCCGATTTGGATCCAATTTCTGAACCAACTTGATTCATGTACTCATAGAGCTTTAAATTGAACCACTATTTTGGATAGTCACATTTCATTAATGGGAGAAGAGTGTGAATTTAAATTCTTTGATTTGGACTCAACTTTTGAACTGAAACCGACTCTTGAACCTAAACTTATTTTGAGTCATATACCTAAGTCATTGTTGGTCCCGTTCCTTTCATTTTAGAGCCCAAATCATTCATTTCACAAAATCGCATTCCTTTGTTGGACCTAGGTATAACCATAATGACTCCGTGATAATATTCCAAGATTTGGTCATATAACCTGGATAAATTTAATGTTAGGATCCTGCATGATCCTATTCATATTGGGAATTGTAAATATGTAAAAGAAAAGAGGCCATAAAAGGTAAGTTCTGTGAACCACCACATTATCTTAATTGGGCAGCAATGCTTGACCCAATTCAACCACCACCGGAACCATCACCTTGAGGTAACATTTTTCCTTCCCTTTCTTCTTTTTTTATGTATATATGCATTCATTCATACATTGAGGACAACACATGAGATAGGTGTAGGGGAGGGTTCTAATATAACATAGGTTTTCTTTAATTTATAAAAAGGATATAACATTTTCTTTACTTTTAGAAACTTGTTGAAAAGAGAAACAATATTTTGACTATTTTTTATAAGAAATTAAGTTAATTTTAAGGATAGGAGAATCATAATTAGAATTTCTTATACTTGATCAAATAAAATTATTTGTTTGATTTCTAGAGTTAGGAAGAAAAATTAAAAAGTAATTTTGTCTAGATTTTTTACCTTGATGAAATATGCATACTTTATACACTTACACATTTAGGGTTCAAAAACAAAGATTCTTATGCCTTATAAAAAAAGAAAAAAGAAAAAAATATGCATATATTATCAAAATCCTCTGATTACGCTAGGTATTTGTGCCTAATAAGCATACATATTCACGCATAAAAGTGGTTCATATAATTAATAAAGTCCTTAAATTTGTGGCCTTATTTGTTCGAGTACTTAAGTCCTTAGGGTGTTTTCTCACCCGATGTCCTAAGACCGTTCAATTTGAGAGTCACTGACCTAAGGCTCATTACATAGGCAGATTAGAAAGCCTAATAGAACAAAAGGATAGAACCACCAAAAATTTGTAAAAATAAGGTATAAGAGTCAGAATTGAAAGATTCCTGAGTCAAAATTCACGGTCACGAAGGTGCATACGACTTAGGGTCAAATAATAGACTAGATGAGAAATACAGTTTGACTCTTTACCTTGATTGATAACAAGTTTTTAAATAAAGACTAAGTTTAGAAATAAAAAGTTTGATTTTCCTATAACTTATAAATTACTTGAATTTTTGTAAACATACTTCAAATATTTTCTCATCTTTTCAAAAAGCCATTGTGATGGATCATGTGTGAGTACACAAGATGAAGGAGTTGGTGTGGAGTTTGAGATCGTGATCGATGGTTGCACGAGGAAGAAGAGGCATGGTGATGGATCATAGGTGAGTACACAAGATAAAGGAGTTCATGTGGAGTCTAAGATCGTATCGATGGTTGCACAAAGAAGAAGAAGAAGAGAAGAAGAAGAAGAAGAAGAAGTAGTTTAGATGTATTGCAAAGGATAGATCGATGACTGCTAGAGAATATCGATCAGGTAGAGCCGTCGAAAGCCCACTGATGATCAGATAGTAATAGCGTGCAAAGTGTCATGCAAGGAGGGGTCATCCCTCACAGTGGCAAGTCAGAGGCTTGCTAATGATCGCAATGGCAGGCCGGTGAATTCAAGGTGGAGGCTGCACAAGTATCAACCAACAATGAGATCTGGTTGGCGATGATGCAGTCTAGCGGGGTTTGACCGAAACCATAAAAGTGGGGCTCGTTGGACAAAAAAGATGCATAATTCTTCATGTGAAGGAGAGATCACATGCACTTAATGGTGGAATGCACGGATTCTCGGGTACACGGTGGTGACGAGGGAGTTCGTGCATTTCTATTTGCAGTAGGGGAAGATTGCGACTTCTGTAGGGCCCCGACTTGTTTGAGTAGTCGCGTCTGGATACGAGTCGCTGCATCTTTTCACGAGTGGCTGACTTGCAGAGTCGGATCATCGCTGTTTGCTGGTCCTCCATCTGCTTCCGCAGGATGGAAAGCATCTGGAGGAGTTGCTCATTGTTGAGATGGGGCCAGGTTCTGCGCCCTGCATCCCCTGTGGTGATGCGACATTTGAATGAGAGTCTTCGGCGTCAGAGATGTTGACGTCGGATAGATTGGGCCGGCGGTGCTCAGGCTCAGGCACTTTGATAGTTTTTTCCTTTCCTTTTGGAGCGGCAGGGGCAGCGACTGTAGCCTGGGTGGCATGCTTCCTGGGTGGAGTCATATCAATAGTGAAAGGTCATTTAGAGGAAGGGTTTTGGGTGGAGAAAGATCCTGAGTATGGATTCAGAAGATCTCAATGAAACATAAAATTCTATATGTAATTTTCTAGAGAATTAATCCACGCACTAAATTTGTGGAGATGGGTGAAACAAATATTAGAAAAGTCAACGCAAAAACAAAGAATTACGTGAAAACCCAAATGGGAGAAATCACGGAGAGCGAGAGATAAATTTCACTATAATAAAAGTGATTACAATGGTGTTGTCCAGCGTGCTAGGGATTTTGGGCTTAATTGATTGTCTCCTTCCGCATTGAAAGGGATCTATTATTTATACCGGTTATGTCTGTTGGATAAGGATGCGAAATCTAGATCTGTTTAAACACCTAACTACTTATCACTTAGGCGGTTAAAGCTGAACTCCAAGTTTGAATTGATTAGGCGAGAGTCCATCTTTATCTGGTCGTCTGCGTTCAGCTGTTAATACGGTTGATCTGTTCCCGAGCTGTAACTGTCGAGTTCGAATGGGAATTTGACTTATAAATAGGAATGCCAGTAACTGAATTTATCTTTTCTTCTAACCATCTGAACTGCTTGGGATTTGAATTGAATGAGAACTTCCGCTTGAAGGTTCTAGAAGTGACCGCGTGTCGCTCGCCTATTTGGTGCAGGATGGACACGTGGCGTGATGTCGAAGAGGTTAGAAACTGATCACTACAATAGTGAAGAACGTGGTCCTCAATTTATCTTTAGAAAAAAAATGCCTCCATTATTGGATTCAAAAATGACACATGTCAATGGTTCAAAGTTTTAGATTATGATCATTCGGGATATGCATTTAAGAGTTTTAGGCTCTTAAGCTTCCCAGGGAGTTAGGGAAGTCTTTGGAGGAATAAATCAAACAAAAGTTCAATATATGATATTAGGGTTAAACTACACACTTCTCATTCATTTCAAAAAAGTGAGAGTTAACTCATCTTCCACCATTAATTGTCTCAATTGTCTTGAGATATTCGTCAGTCAAAATTTCAAAAGGTGATTGTAGCTACACAATAAGATAATGGTTCCAATAGAAAATGTGTGGTGAAAACTTACCAAGTCACACTTTTTAGAGCGAATGAGAAGTGTGGAGTTAAGCCCATAAATGAAGTAGTGATTGTTTTGCGGGAAATGGGAATGGGAAATGATATAAATAATTGTAAACAAGTTGTGAGCAATAAGTACTTGCAAAGAATGTTGTTGTGGTTCTGATGATATTTGAGTGTGCAGGGCTTAACGAGATTTATAATTTAATTACGCCAAATTCAAAGAATTTTTCACTTAAATGATTACCTAAAAAAATGATCAACAATTGCGCTATTATCTCAAGAGCATTGTTGGCAGCTCTAGGACACCGTACTGCTATAAAAGGTCATGTCACATGGGAGCAATTAGGGGTGGCCACCGGGGCGGGTCGACCCGCGTCGACCCGCCCCGCCCCGTACTATGCGACTCGTCAGAGTCGCACAGTACGGGTCACGGGTCAACCCGTACCCGCCCCGTTTAGGGGCGGGTCCAACGGGTTGACCCGTCCCGTCGTCACGGGACGAATTCGATTCGTCCCGTGACGAATCACGGGACGAATCGGGTTGGGAAAAATTTCCCCGACCCCCCTTCTTATTATTATTATTTTTTAGTCCAATAATTTTATAAGAACGTTAGAGGGGAAAATTATTCTGCGCCCCCTATATTAAAAATTTTTTTGTTTTAAACCCTCAACGGCTCAAAAAAGAGCCGTTGGGGTGAAAAAAGAGGGTGCCACGTGGCACCCTCTTTTTCACCCCAACGGCTCAAAAATGAGCCGTTGGCCATTAAAAAAAAAAATTTTACCCTAACCTCTAATTCTCTATAAATACCCTCTACCCTCATTCATTTTCATCTCACTTCATCTCAACTCTCTCTCTTCTATTTTCATCCTCTAATTCACTCTTATCCTCTTACAATTATAAATCTCTACCAACTTTCAGTCTAGTCTAATGGAGCCCAACTGGAGTACTGGCGGTTCCTCATCCGAAGCCGGTGGTAGCTCTTCATCAATACACAATCCGTCAGCTGCTGCACCTTACACCGATGTTGGCGGTAGCTCATCGTCAGCATATACCGCTTACCCACCATACAGCTATGCTCCACCAACATCCGCATTTGCTCCCTATCACAGTTCGTCAAGCTATGTATTTGACTACAGTGGTTTTGTACCATATACACATGCTGCATATGCCAGTGATAGTGGTACAGGTCGGCATTCTATTTCCTTCCCTCCTCAATATTCCTCATATTCTCAACTTTTAATGTCAACATCACCAATGCACGCAAAATCTCTGGCTCCTTTTTTTTACTGAAACACAAAAACACACGATACACAACCAACACAGCATGATATTATAGTTCCAGAAATAAAACAACCTGAACCAACTAGCACAAGCACAAGCACAACCACTAAAGTAAGAGCCAAAACTTCTGCAGTGTGGAACCATTTCGTAGAAAAAATTGTTGAAGGTAGAAGAAAGGCAGAATGTAAGTACTGTCATCAACTATTTGATCATAAAGAAGGAAACGGTACAGGTGTTCTTAATAAACACTATGAAAAAAAGCATGCTAAAAGTCACGGTTTACCACCACAACAAGCACAAATATTAGCTGATTCAGGCACACTCTCCACTTTGAGATATAAGCCTGAAGTAAATAAACATAAGTTAGCTGAATTTATTGTTCGAGCAGAACTTTCATTTTCTTTTACTGAATCAGATGCATTAGTTGATTATCTTAAATCTGTTTTTGCTCCTGATTATAAGAGAATTAGCAGACAAACTATAACTAGAGAAATTGAAGATTTATTTGTAAATAGAAAAAATATTTTGAAGGCTCTTTTTACTAGTGATGCTAGAAAATTTTCATTAACTTTCGATATATGGGAAGCTCTTAATCTTATTCATTATTTATGTGTTACTGCTCACTTTATTGATGATAATTAGATTTTACAAAAACGTATTTTATCATTTTCTAAATTTTCTGAGAAACATTCTGCTACAAATGTAGCAAATTCAATTTTTCTTACTTGTAGAAATTATGGTATAGAAAATAATATTTTCTATTTCTTTTGATAATGCAAGTGAAAATACTGCTTCAATAAGACAATTGAAAACGGTATTAGATTCGATTTTAAACGGTAAACTTTTTCATGTTAGATGTGTTTGCCATATATTGAATTTATGTGTACAAGATGGTCTAAAACTCTTAGACAAATATATTTATAAAGTTAAAGAAATTATTTTACATATAAAACACAGTGGACCTAGGAGACAATCTTTTAAAGGTTATTGCCGACAATGTGGACTAAAGGAAAAACTGCTCCAAGCAGATGTGAAAACTCGTTGGAATTCAATCTACTATATGATTAAAGATTGTCTTCCTTTTAAACAAGCAATTCAATTTTTTACAATAAATGAATGTTCATCTCTTTATATTAGCGAAGAAGAGTGGAAATTATATGAAAATTTTTGTACTTTTCTAGAAAAATTTGACACTGCCACAAAAGCACTTTTTGGTACGTATTATCCCACATGTAACTTAGTTTTTTATAATCTTAATGAAATTGCTCAAGTATTTGCTGCATATAGAGATGATGATAGTCTTGAAGAGGCTATACATGATATGGAAGAAAAATTTCGAAAATATTTTGAAAATATGCCTTTTTTATTTTACTTAGCTGCAATTATGGATCCTAGAATTAAAATAGATAATTTAAAACTTTTATTATCCAATTTTATTTTATGTTTAAATTATGAACAAGATATAGATAAATTACTTTTAGAAATTAGATCTCTTTTAGAAGAAATGTACTCATTGTACAGAGATGAGTTATTTCCACCTTCTTCTTCTGAATTTAGGGCACCTACACCATCACAAACTTCTTCTAGTAGTCTAGGTAAAAGATTATCTAATTTTAAAAGTATACTTTCATCTAATACTAGAAAGAAACACTCTTCAGGAGCAGGTGTTGGCCCAAAGGCCTATCACCCTAGTTTTGATGATGATCAACTCATGAAGTTATATTTACTAATAATCTTGTGTTTAATTAGTGACAGATTCCTTATCAAGATCTTAGTAGGTGTGGAGCTTCAACAAAGGATTTAAAGACAAGTTGGAAGCTAGCACCGGTTGATTCACGAGCCTATGCAACAAGTACACATCTAGAGATGAGCTCGGTGGATTACTTTTGGACCAAGTCAAGAAGATGAGGAGCCTTCAAGGGAAGACTTCAAGAAGTTGAAGACTTGTGTCTAGGTATAAGATTTTGTTTTGTTTTAGTTAAAATGTAAAGGATAGAATAGTTGGTGGATTGCTCAAGTTCATATCACACACACACTCTTGATTTATATGTGTTTTCATAAAGATTTTTAGTTCTAGAAAAATACCGTTTTGGTTTTTGGTGTTTCAAATATACATGTGTTTTTAACCAAAACCATTTTAGAACTCTCGACCGTTCTGCTAATCTACTCGACACTCTTTTAGTCTTTTAGTCATAACTTTTGATTCTCTTATTCAATTAACATGATTTAAATTGCATTTTAAAGATGACTTTCAGAGCTACATTTAATATTCAATAATCGTTTTCTGATTTAAATGTTAAGAATGTCAAATATTGGGTTGAAGTCTGAAAAACAGTTTACAGTTTCTGATTTGATACCTTTTAGTATTTTATTGATAACTTTCAAATCCTAATTGATATTGATTTTATTTAAGTTGCATTAGAAAGAAGACTTCAATATCTACAAATTCATCCTATATACTTATTCCCAAATTCGAATGTTTTAGACCTCAAAACTGTGCTCCAAGTTAACCCATTGTACAGAGGTCGGTCGACCGGCCGGTCGACCGACGTGCACAAAACTGTGCACGTTTTGTGCGGTCGACCGGGCCGGTCGACCGGAACTGAGAGCAGTGCTCTCTGTTCTTCCCGGTCGACCGGGCCAGTCGACCGGAGGCTGTAACGGTCAGATTTTTGACCGTTACCGGTCGACCGGCAGCTCTGACAGACCCCAACGGTCAGATTTTTCTGACCTCTATAAAAGGGGGTTTTGTCATTGTTTTGAGCCAAGTTTTTAGGAGAGCTTTTGTCCGGTTTTTCCCATTCTTTTCAGAAAGTTTTCTCCACATATTTGAGAGCAAATACTTCCAATCAAATAGGAAGAATTTATCAAGAGTGATAAAAGTGATTTCTTGAGTTTTTCACCATAGTTCTTTTCCTTGATTTCTCACACTACACTTGAGCATCCATTGTTATATCTATCCTATAGGAGAGTTGTAGTGAGAGTTTGTAATTGGTGATCAAGTGTTTAGATCACCAAGAGATCATTTCTTGTTCTTTGAGAAGGCGGACGGTTGTGTTCGCGGTTTGATTGAGGGTCCTAGTGAGGACTTGGTGTTGTTGGGTCCTAGTGAGGACTTGTAGCTTGAGGTGCGGCCTCGACGAGCCGGTGGGCTTGTGTTGTGTAAGGGACTAGAGAGTCCGAGGGCTTGTAGGTGTTGCGGCACCGAGGAGAGATCCGGTGGGATCTTGCATAGTGGAAATCCTTCGTGTGTCGAAGGCGGGGATGTAGAGCAAGTGTGCTCGAACCTCGAAACAAACCCTTTGTGTTTGCGATTGCTCACTCTTGCTCTCTTACTCTTTTTGTCTCACTTATATCTTGCATTACTTTATAGTCTTTATCTCTTATATGCATGATATACTTTTGTGCTCATAATTGCTATACTTACTTGGGATTGTTATTAACACTAGTATTCAACCAAGAGAGCCAACGCGGCACCTCAACCCATTCAAGGGGAATCTAGAGGAGTTTGTCCAGAGCCTCGCAAGGGGAATTCGGCAACACTCTTGCGTTATACATAAGTGTTCAATTAAAAGAAGTTTAATTTAACTTAGTTTTAATTCCGCATTATTTGTTCATAAGTGACCATTAGATTAGCCATCACCTATTCACCCCCCCCTCTAGGTGAACTTACAATTGGTAGCAGAGCTAGTGCTCTTGATATTGGGTCTAACAACCTAAGAGTTAAAGATCCTCTTTTAGGCTAATCACAAGATTTGTACACACACAATGGACTTCATGTCACCACCCACCTTTGACATCCTTACATCCAAATTTGGAAGGTTAAGATGTCTTTGTTCCTCAAAGGACTTGGCCTTAGTGTATATCTTGCCACAACTAATAAAGAATATTGCTTAAATGGTAAGAACATTGAGGCTAATGCAAAGGCCCTACATGCTTTAGTATCTAGCTTAGATGATGATTATTTGTCTAAGTTGACTAATCTTAACTCGGCTTTTGTAGTATGGAACACCCTCACCTCCCTTGGCGAAAAGGATTTATACTATGCGGGGAGCGATTCAGACGTTGGGAGCGACACCTCCAACGTATGCTACATGGTCCAAGGGGATAACCCCCTTGAGGTAAACACCGAATCCGATGATGAGGATGTAGACATGTCATATGATGAGCTTGCTACCTTTTGTCATCTTGTGCTTGAAAATATGACATGATTAAAAGAAAAATAAAAATTTGAAAAAGGAACTTGATTGCATGCATGTAGAACATGACTCTTTTAGAAGTAACATTGCATGTTTAGAAAAAGATAATAAAATTTTGAAAAAGAATTTTGATGCCATGCTTAATGATAAAGATTTATTAGAAAATAAAATGGCATGCTTAGAAAAAGAAAATGAGTTTTTGAAAAATGAGAATGTTTCCCTTATGTCTAAATTAAATAATTTATGTAAAGGAAACATTGATTTGAAAAATAAATTGATATGGTGGAAAAACAAAAAGAAGTTGTTTTTCAAGAAAATAAATCTTTAAAAAGAAAACTATGTGAAAAAGAAAAAGATTTTGTTTCACAAAGAAAAAGAAAATTGATCATATATCTCACCATGCTTTACATGCCACCACAAATGAGATAAATGTTTTGAAAAATAAAATGGATAATTTGAGTTCAACTTTGAACTCTTGTGCATTTAATCATACTAAGTTGGAGTCAATGTTTTCAAAGAAACAAACTCCTCATGCTCATGCACATACTCATCATGCTCATGCTTATGTTGCACATCACGATCACAATCACACTCATAAGCATCATACTAAGGTGTACACATGTACACATTGTGGCCGCAAAGGCCATTTAGCAAAATTTTGTTTTGATAAGAAACCTCATTTGTATTTTGCTAAGTATAATAGATTTTGGGATCCTTACAATAAAGCTAACCCCAAAGGACCCAAGAAAGTATGGGTACCAAAACCCCCACCCTTTGATTTTGATGTAGGTGAGGGCTCTCACAAAACGTGAGAGGATTGGTGCCTTGATAGCGGATGCAATGGACATGATGGACAACTTTTGGATGCATTGCTATCAAGGAGATTTTGGTGGGAAAGACCACCATGCTTGGAGTTTTGGAGTTGGTAACAATTTCTAAACTCCTATTTTATTTATGTACATGCTTTTATTTTCATAATATCATTCATAGCATGTTCATGTTTTAAGATTTTATGTGCTTCATGTGGCATTTACATGCTTAAATGTAGAATATGTCAAAACTTGCATTTATACATATATGAATAGTGAACTACAATTGACTCATATATATTTGAACTTCATGCTCATTTGTATCCACTATATGCATGTGTATAGGCTAGTTTTGATGATTCGGTCATTTATACTTGTTATGCCTATCTTTGATCTTACTTCATGTATATGTGTGTTTAATTCAAATCTAATAAATATACATGTATACCCTTGAGTCACTTGCCTTCATGTAATATATATTGGACTCTTTTCATATTTGGGATATGTATGCATATTGTTAGGATTGGATTAATCATACATATACCATGAAGATTAGTGTTTTGATGAAAAATGATTTTTCGTGCTTTTGTTAAAAATGTGTCTTATGATCTTTTTGAGCTTAAATGTCTATTTTCATAAAATGCTATTTACATGATTGTTTAACACTCACATTTCTTGTTAAAATCATTTATGAGCCTAATAGACCATGAGTGCTTAAATTTTTTATGTATTTAGTTATGTTTATGAAAAACATATGATTTGATGTATTTGAAGGATCTTTAACTAGTTTGTCAAAAATCTATTTATACTAGTTATCTATTCTTCAAATAGTTTTTGAGATTTACACATGATCCTACTTTACAATAATTTGGATAAATTATTTTGTATTCTCAAGATTTGATGATTCATGATTTGAATATTAGTTTAAGTGTTAGCTTTTGTCAACACTAGGATTTATACTTGTACATATCATGGGCCACAAATAAATCTATTTATATTTGTGCTTGAATGCTTATTTGAACCCATGAAATGTGCTTGTATTGCTTAGTTTTGATGATTCATACATCTTTAAACTTATATTCTCTCTTTGGATTTGATTTATGATCATGTGCTTTTCATTTCATGTATATGTGCATTTTGGCCAAACTTTAAGATATACATGTATACCTCTTGAGTCATTTGTCTTTCATGCAAATCTACATATATGGACTCAATTGCATTAGGGATATGTATGTATGCTTCTTGTGTTGACAAAATATACATATACCTTGAAATATAATTATTTTAAAATAAAGAAATTTTTGTGATGATTTTCATGCTTTCAAAAATTTATGTTTTAAAGGAATATTGAACTTTATTGCTATTTTTCATGATGCCATGTTCCACATAACACTAGTACACTCACTTCTTTTCAATATGGACTTTATGGATACTAGAGTGTTTTTAGTGCCTTGTGTTTCATTGATATTTCATGAAAAACCTTTGATTTATTCCTTGATTGAAGGATTCCGTACTAGTTGTTAAACACCTTCATTTAACTAGTTCGAATTCTTCATGTGGTAGATTATATGATATATACACTTAAGCTTAATTTTCAATTGTATCATTGGATATTTTCAATTGGTATCAATTTGACCTCTTATGTATATACTCATATTTTTGCTTTCCCATATATGTATGTATCACCTTCAATTGATATTAGTTCTTCATACATATATATGATTTGTTGTGTGCTTGTATCTAAATGGACTTATATTTTTAAAGCACAAAGTTGTTAATGCTAAGCTTACTTCAAATCTTATTTATCTTCAAGCTTATGCATTGTATTTCATAATTGGTATCAAAATTCAAAATTTGGTTGTTCTACATTTGGTACCTTAAAGAAATATTGTATTTTAAGATATTTCAAAATTTTGTTTTCATAAGAAAATTTCAAAATTTTTAATTTGTATTGCCTATATGCAAGGAGAGCTTAACATCTCTTCTACATATAAATCTTCTTGATTGATTTAGATTACCCCTCCTTGATTTCTTTATTTTTGACAAAAAGGGGGAGAAAATTTGTTTGATGTATTTTACTTTGAACCCTTTGTTGATGATTGACAAAAAGGGGGAGAAGAATTTGAGATTTTATATGCATGTCTTCCTTGTGTAAGGGGAGAAGATTTTATGTTCATGTATATATGTTGTGGTTTGCAAATAATAGGAGAAAAAGATTTGTTTTTGTGTTATCTCCATTCATTTGCATACATGTCATGTGCTTCATTGTCATATCTTTATCATTTATTTGGTATGCATGAGTTAAGGGGGAGCTTCTTTGAAGCTTTACTTTAATCCATGCATATATAACTTCATGAGTTTTGTCATCATCAAAAAGGGGGAGATTGTTGGCCCAAAGGCCTATCACCCTAGTTTTGATGATGATCAACTCATGAAGTTATATTTACTAATAATCTTGTGTTTAATTAGTGACAGATTCCTTATCAAGATCTTAGTAGGTGTGGAGCTTCAACAAAGGATTTAAAGACAAGTTGGAAGCTAGCACCGGTTGATTCACGAGCCTATGCAACAAGTACACATCTAGAGATGAGCTCGGTGGATTACTTTTGGACCAAGTCAAGAAGATGAGGAGCCTTCAAGGGAAGACTTCAAGAAGTTGAAGACTTGTGTCTAGGTATAAGATTTTGTTTTGTTTTAGTTAAAATGTAAAGGATAGAATAGTTGGTGGATTGCTCAAGTTCATATCACACACACACTCTTGATTTATATGTGTTTTCATTAAAGATTTTTAGTTCTAGAAAAATACCGTTTTGGTTTTTGGTGTTTCAAATATACATGTGTTTTTAACCAAAACCATTTTAGAACTCTCGACCGTTCTGCTAATCTACTCGACACTCTTTTAGTTTTTTAGTCATAACTTTTGATTCTCTTATTCAATTAACATGATTTAAATTGCATTTTAAAGATGACTTTCAGAGCTACATTTAATATTCAATAATCGTTTTCTGATTTAAATGTTAAGAATGTCAAATATTGGGTTGAAGTCTGAAAATAGTTTACAGTTTCTGATTTGATACCTTTTAGTATTTTATTGATAACTTTCAAATCCTAATTGATATTGATTTTATTTAAGTTGCATTAGAAAGAAGACTTCAATATCTACAAATTCATCCTATATACTTATTCCCAAATTCGAATGTTTTAGACCTCAAAACTGTGCTCCAAGTTAACCCATTGCACAGAGGTCGGTCGACCGGGCCGGTCGACCGACGTGCACAAAACTGTGCACGTTTTGTGCGGTCGACCGGGCCGGTCGACCGGAACTGAGAGCAGTGCTCTCTGTTCTTCCCGGTCGACCGGGCCAGTCGACCGGAGGCTGTAACGGTCAGATTTTTGACCGTTACCGGTCGACCGGCCGGTCGACCGGCAGCTCTGACAGACCCCAACGGTCAGATTTTTCTGACCTCTATAAAAGGGGGTTTTGTCATTGTTTTGAGCCAAGTTTTTAGGAGAGCTTTTGTCCAGTTTTTCCCATTCTTTTCAGAAAGTTTTCTCCACATATTTGAGAGCAAATACTTCCAATCAAATAGGAAGAATTTATCAAGAGTGATAAAAGTGATTTCTTGAGTTTTTCACCATAGTTCTTTTCCTTGATTTCTCACACTACACTTGAGCATCCATTGTTATATCTATCTTATAGGAGAGTTGTAGTGAGAGTTTGTAATTGGTGATCAAGTGTTTAGATCACCAAGAGATCATTTCTTGTTCTTTGAGAAGGCGGACGGTTGTGTTCGCGGTTTGATTGAGGGTCCTAGTGAGGACTTGGTGTTGTTGGGTCCTAGTGAGGACTTGTAGCTTGAGGTGCGGCCTCGACGAGCCGGTGGGCTTGTGTTGTGTAAGGGACTAGAGAGTCCGAGGGCTTGTAGGTGTTGCGGCACCGAGGAGAGATCCGGTGGGATCTTGCATAGTGGAAATCCTTCGTGTGTCGAAGGCGGGGATGTAGAGCAAGTGTGCTCGAACCTCGAAACAAACCCTTTGTGTTTGCGATTGCTCACTCTTTCTCTCTTACTCTTTTTGTCTCACTTATATCTTGCATTACTTTATAGTCTTTATCTCTTATATGCATGATATACTTTTGTGCTCATAATTGCTATACTTACTTGGGATTGTTATTAACACTAGTATTCAACCAAGAGAGCCAACGCGGCACCTCAACCCATTCAAGGGGAATCTAGAGGAGTTTGTCCAGAGCCTCGCAAGGGGAATTCGGCAACACTCTTGCGTTATACATAAGTGTTCAATTAAAAGAAGTTTAATTTAACTTAGTTTTAATTCCGCATTATTTGTTCATAAGTGACCATTAGATTAGCCATCACCTATTCACCCCCCCTCTAGGTGAACTTACAGCAGGTTCATTTGATGAACTTAATTTATATTTGAACACAATGCCTGCTGAAATAAATGAAAATGATGATGAACTATGGGAAACATTTGATGTTTTGTCGTGGTGGAAAGAACAGAGAAAACAATTTCCTGTTCTTTCTACCATGGCCCGAGATATACTAACACCTCCGGCCTCTACAGTAGCGTCCGAGAGCGCATTTTCTGCAGGTGGCAGAGTTTTGACACCCTGGAGGAGCAGGCTGACGCCGAAACACTTGGAGATGGCGGTTTGCTTAAAGGACTGGTTCGATGCAGAAAGACGCACATAAGGAAAAGCTATTCTGGATGAAGAATTTGAATAGGACGAGGATGACGAGTAGAGAACCACCAGAGTTTTTTATATACATTGTATGAGATGAGCACCAGAGTTTTGTTATGTATATTATACGAGATGAGTTTTATGTACATTGTATATGTGATGAGCAATGTATATGATTTTTTCATATTAATAAAATAATTTGCCTTACAAAAAAACTTTTAATTAGTGAAAATCAATTCTATTTTTTTTATAATTTTAGAAAATTTTTAAAATTTTTTCCTCTTTTTTCCCTATTTTTTCCTATTTTTCCTATTTTTTCCTATTTTCTTTTTAACTTTAAATTTTAAAATTTATGAATTATCGAATTAAAAAAAAATTAAAAATAGGCGAGACGGGTCCAACCCGTCTCGCCGAATCCGGTAACGAATCGGGTCAGGAGACCCGATTCGTTACCCGGGTTTTCAACCCGTCCCGTTTAACCCGTGACGAGACGAGTCCAACCCACCAATTACCACTCACTTACAGCCCAGTTACAGTTAATTTTGTGGTGATGTAAATTTGTATTATTTTTTATGTTAATATTAAACTTTTTTAATATTTAACATTTTTAATATTTATTTGTAATATAAAAACTTTTTAAATCACCGATTAGTTAATTTTGTGGTCAACTTTTTCACTTACGACTTACACATTACGGCAACCAAACACCGTAAAATACAATACACTTTTCTACTTATAACTTTATATTACCAATCAAACGATATAAAACTTACATGCATGTAACTCATTTACAACTGTAAAAAACTTTACCAATTATGACTTACGAATTATGATCAATTACGACAACCAAACAGACCCTAAACTTTTGTCATGTGTGATGTAGTTCAGAAAACATTAAAGATTTAAACACTAAATTCATAAAATATAATTTCTCAAATGAACATGGACTGAAGTGAGATGTGTACAACAATATACGACATTCCTAACCCGATTCCGGCATCCCATTAAATTCCCTGCACCTTCCAACCTTGAACTAATTATGTCCATTTGCAGATGCTATATGAGGCTTGAGGCACAAAATGACACTGGCAGAGTATTCCTGACATTGTAGGATGCCTATGAAATACACCAGGCCACTGCAACAGAATTGAACAAACGAAATCAAAGGCATGCTGAAAGCGAATGCAAAACACAGCATACTTTCATGCATGTAAACATAAGCCAACCCTCAAACACACAGTGGAAACAAAAACACCCACGAAAAGAGAATTCCACGAACACATTACCAAGATGAAAGAATCGACGACTACGGAGAGCCCGTAACCTATTAATGCCGAAACGCTTGGTAATGAATAACGTTGTAATGACCGTGATCACACCTTTGTTTTTAATGTTGCAAGATATCTTGTCTCAGATATATTTAAAGAACAGATGCGTTAGGCCCAGTTGGGTACTTGAGAATTTGGCTTGGTTCAGTTCAGAATTGACTCAATACAAATCCATCTCGGATTATAATTAACTTAGAAATTTTAAAATCAAAGTCACTGGTTTTCATAACATTAAACCTGACCAGGCCAATGAATCATGGGCTAACAAACTTACAAAAACTGCTAGAACATTTTTCAAATCGAGCAATCAAAATATACCTGTATGTTCAGCACACCTGACAGAATAATAAAAGAGTCGATTAACTGAAAATCCAAGATTTAAGTTGTTCATTCTATAATCTCCTACAGGATCTTTGACAAGAATGTTTCCCCTCAATGAGAAAAGTATTATGCATCTAAAGAAATAATTACGGCATAGTTATTCAACATCACATGTCGGTTTATCTACATGGTATCATTGCATGGCTGATATCCACGAGAGAGAGAGAGAGAGAGAGAGAGAGAGAGAGAGAGAGAGAGTCCTAAAAATTAGACCATTAATTTAGGTGCTTTAGATCACATGACCTGACAAGTCTTCTCTTCTCACATCTTATATGCTTCAATTTGTACAAAATAAAGTTCGAGCAGTACATGTGATTTCTTCTCTTATATTTCCATTAAAGGGATATTCAACTCCTTGGCCATATCTCTCTCCCCTCTATACTTCATGTACCAACGTTGAAGCAAACATTCTTACTGTAAATTAACTCTCTAGTACCACTAGTATTCAGATTATTCTTCCTTCGTGTATTTGGTTACATGCTCTGTGTTACTTCCTGCCTTTGATGGACTAAGTTTTTGTTCATTCTCGTTGTGTTGTTTTCTTAGCGCACGGGATAGATCAAAGGGTTATCAATCCTATGATCCTGTCTGTCATAAGTTGTATATGTATCTCATCAAGTTTTTCTGGAGCACATTCTTGAGTGCATATCTGCACGCATGAAGAAAATCATCTAAGGAACAAGTTTATAAACTCAAGAAATCAAATTATGTATCCACTTGCATATCATCAACTACGAACCAAGAAATTAGATTCCAACTCAAGTAGCAAGGAAAGAATATTCAACAGCTGTCCCTTTGAATTCTAGCAACTCAAAAAACCTATACGGGTAGTTTGAATGTTATTCGCATAATCAACCTTGACAAGTAGCACAAGCTTGAGAAGTATGGGAGTAAGAACTCAGGTAAAATTGCAATCATGTTCCTCTCTCAATGAGAACTCATGACATAAATAGATTCTGGAATAAATGTCATACACAATTTGCCGCATGCTAAAATGAAAGCTTAATGGCTAGTTTCGTTGACTATTCTTTGTGGCAGTCATAATATTTTGAGTGATGCTTGGTTCCATATAAGCACTTCATAAAGCATGAAAATGGAAAAGCACATAAAATTTGGCTAGACAGGACTCTGACTTTTTGAGCATCTTTTAAATTAGAGGGAAAGCTCTTAAAAGTTTAGAAATTAGTCGTATATCAGTCAACCATCATTCTATTCCTCATTTTGCCTTATCCAAAATATTGGAGCATTATTCCCCAATGAGATTGTGGGAACATATTCCTAACTGAAAAGAGTAAGCTATAGATGTCGCAAGTTGCAACGGGTATCTTGCCAATGCACTTGATATATATGTTAGTATTTGGAGTGCCTCATGTTCATTAGAGAAGAATTCAGGTTCAGGTAGAGGGGTTACAAGTTTCACAAGCCAAGCATGGACATCTACAGGCATTGTGCATATTATTAGTCGACTAATAGGTTTAATTAGTCGACTAGGTCATAGGCCAATCGACTGATACTTTGGTATTGTCGACTAGGCCCTACAATAGAAAGTTGGATTCTCATAGTGCATTACAGTAGTCGACTAGATTCTGGGTATAGTCGACTAATACTAGATATTAGTCGATTAATGATTTGCCTTAGTCGACTAATACGGGTACTGGCAGTTTTCTAACACAGTGTTGTTTCCTGTTTTGATTTGGATATGGGTTTCCTATTTCTTTGAAGCAGTGCTGATTTGGTTACTGGAGTTTGTGTCACGTCTCGCTTCCCAAAATCTCAGAAATAGAGTCGCGACGAGAGTCAGCTACTGATTAGTCTACAATTCTGTATTTTTATATTGCATTTTCCTACGAGGTAATGAAGAAAATAACGCTTCTCACCCGTGTTTTGGTGTCTTTTGCAGTTAATTAGGATTAGAATGGCAAAAGGGTAATAAGAGCTTAATCAGCCCCATTTTCGGATAATTAAATCTGAATTTCTTGGAGGTCAAGTTAGAGAGTTTCTAGAAGACACATTGAATGTAGACATTGGCGCGAATTTGACGAGAACCCGGATCCAAACACCCGAAACCAAAGATACCTGGAAGGTCCTAAAAGCGAGATGTGACCGCTTGTCAAAATCAGGGACCTAAGTCCTTGGTATGGCTGCGACAACGCGACTTTTGCCGCATTTTCGCGGCCATCTTGGCGAGCCATGCGTCAATTTTTGACGTTTGGGGTCGTCTCATTTTCTAGAGGCTTCTTTTGCCTATAAAAAGCCCTGCAGAGGATCTGAGATAGGGATTCTGAGAGCAATAGCTAGGTTTTCTTTTCCATTAGTGTGTAGTGTAGGTGTTCTTCTTTTTTCTTTTTTATTTTCATTTCTTTTAGATTCATGTATTAGGGCAGAGAGATTCAGAGAGAAAGAGAGATTGATGTAATAGATTGTGACAATCTATGTAAAGGTGTCTCATTTCTTCTCCATTGTAATCTTTCAAATCTTCTACATGATGCTTAGCTAGTTTTTCTTCTCATGATAATCTAACTACTAACCACTAACTAACTAACCACCTAATTGATAATCCACATGAATCTAATAGCATCTATAAGTCTTTGCTCTTGCAAGAGCCATTGATGGCTCATGATGAAGGATTCTAACATTCTAACATTCTAACATCTAACCCACTAACAAGCTAACTTGCAATGTCTTCTTTATTTCATACTCACCTCTAATTGATTTTAATGATCTAATAGTAACTTGCAACTTGTGTGGAATGAATGTGTTTGAATGCTGATGAACAATCTTATGTGTCATACTTTATATCGTCTCTTGAAGCCAAGGACTAGTGATGGTCAAGGATCAATGTGAGGCAACTATTACTAAGAAGTTAGCATGGTTAGTGGAACAATTAGTTGTTAGTAGCCATGAGTTTTCTTTCATCATTTTTCTTTTTTTTTCTTTTGTTTTAAAAACCGATTTCAAAACTCTTCTTTTATCTTTTCATCGTTGTTTTCACCATCATCTTAGTTCATCATTGCTTCATCTTCGTCATAACCAGTTTCATCTTCTTTTTCTAATTTGTTTTTAAACCACTTTCTAAATCACTCCACTTTCTATTTCATTTTGATCTTCTTGTTTTACTTTGTTTTCTACTATCTTGTTTTTTTCTACCGATTTACAATCACTTTTTATTTATTTTCACATCGACGTTTCATCGCCTTCTCCACCTATCACTTCTAAATTTCTTTTCTTTTTCTTTTTCTCATTCTTTAACAAAGAAGAACTCAATAACATACAATGTGAATAAGGACTGTTAATGCTTCTATCACCTCTCATCCCTGTGGATTCGACCCGTTGAGCCAATGCTATAACTGAAGTATCGAGGGAACATTAGCACACACGCTTTCACACTGATTTTATAAAACACACGTTTTCAAGTGCTGTTTTCCACCCGATCAAAAATTTTAGCGCCGTTGCCGGGAACGGGAATGGTTTTGAACTCACGTTTTTGTTAATATTTTCTTTTCTGTTTTGGTGTGCAGGTCAATTTTTACAGGAACTTAATATTGCAGAACACTCATTAGCATTGTAGCTCCCTACTCTTGAAAGCAGGGACCCAGCTTCTATAGAAAAGTCGCGCAAACGTGATTTTTGCTGCGACTCTGCGGCAAACATGTGGCATTTGTGTATTTTGTTGTGCTGGGATGTGTAAATTGTAATAGTTAATGGATTTGTACTGTAATTTTTATGCATTGATTGCATGAACACTGCAATAAATTAAAGAACTAAAATACGATAATTAGACGTGTTTTAAAACGGTTTAGACGTTTGTATTTGGCACGTGTCAAATTTCAATTCAAATATACTGTATTTTGTTCTGTTATTGTGATCTGGACTGAGGTGTACATATGGCATTGCATATAGCATAGGACAAACACGTGAGTAATTTACTCGCTTTGTGTGTTATTCTTATCTATATTGCACACTTGCACGAATTGGACTTAAGGGTATAACCCAATACAAGATAAGGTGGGAATGTCATTACCCTTCCTTAGCCCCAAAATACCTCCCCACTCACACATCCCAAGCCATAATAAAAATTGATAGACGTTGGCCCCTAGGGACATCTCGAACTCATTAAGAGATTGATCGAGGGTGGAACTTATGAGAACCATACTCTTGTGAAATCGATGTCTAAGATTGGGGATTAACAGGTTACGCCTCGAAGATACCATGATTTGACGTAATTAAGGTCTGTTGCTTATTCACCGGTACCTCCCACCGTATTTTGCCCCTACCTGATTGATTAGCTCGTAGTCGGGTTCATACAACAACCTCCCCCTGGTAATCGACCAGTTAGGAGTCGTCTAGGTCTAGGTCAACCCTACTATAGGCTTAGTTTTGATTTTTTTTTCTTTTTGTTTGTTGTTTGCTTTTTCTTTTTTATTTGTGAAATGAAATTCAACAATAACAATTCTTTCAAACTTAATATGAATCCAAATTTCACACCAACCTCATTTGACTCGATAACTCCAACCCGGCTTTAAATAGCATGAACCAATTTAATAGGCCGAATTAGATTTATCCGACTCAATATGACCCATATCCCTAATTTTTTAACCATAATTTTCAAATAATGTTTTTTCTTCACAGAGTCAATGGGGATTCACTTCCCCTAAGTCTAATTTTCAACTACCTTATCTATAATTTTCACAATATTCATTCCCCGATTTTACTTTCTATACTCCTTTTCTAGAACAACTCATAAAAGAAAAATCTGAGTTAGAAAAGAGTATAGAAGTCAAGCAGAAAGTCGAACAAAAATTTCAGGAAATGTTGGCCTCCCCAATTCTACAATATTTTCAAGATTCATACTTAGTTCCACTTCTTCAAAATAACCAATCATCAGTCTTGAACATGAGTATAGACTCTTGCGTAAGTCCGAGTAACAATCTCAAAACTTGTTGAACTCACAATCTTCACAACTTTTTCATAACCAAGATTCCTACACTCCGTTTCTAGAACAATCATTTGAAGAAAAATTTGAGATAGAAAAGAGTATAAAAACTTGCATGAGACCTCACAATAATTTCAAAAATCTTTTTCCCGGTCATCGATAGGTTAGAAACACAACTGAGTCAATTGGTTAACATTCATAGGAAAGAGAAAACTCACTCTTATCAACCTTTGACCAGTAAAGATATCTTTAACTCTATCGATCTAGATCAAGAATCATGTTGTTTTGAAAACCAAGATTCAATTTCAGTACCCGCATTTGAACAAAATCAGAATTTTGAAAATCCCATTGATATCTTTGGCAAGTTATCCCTTTACAGAGATTGAACTTGAGAATGAATGTGATCCTGAATCTCAACTTGGTAATTCAATTCCACTTCTTGATTCAATAATAACTCCTATGTCTTCACCTGATTACAATCCTTTTCCTGAGTCAACATTGGATCATCTGCGAGTCCATCGTGAAATTGAATCACCCATCTTTTATGATCATCATATTGAATTTGACCAATACCATGCTTTTGAAAGTCCTATTGACAAATTGGCAAGTTCTCATTTTTATGAAATTAAATTCAAACAAGAATGAGACTTCGATTCTCAAATTGTGATCCAGTTCAAATTCGTGAATCAATATTGATTCCTATTTTGCTACCTAATTTGAGCAACATTTTAGAGTTAGTCTTGATTCCCATATCTGTCATCGTTGAACTTGAATCACCAATTTTAGGAAGTCACATTCTGTTGTAGGGAAATGAATGTAGACTAGAATATCAACTTCTTGATTTGGACCCGATTCCTGAACCAATTTTAACTCCTAAACCTTTACTTGATTTAAGTAAAATTCCTGAGTCGATATTACTTCATGTACTTCCTGAGTCCAAATCAATCATTCTATCTTTTCACAATTCATTTTGGGACATAGGTGTTGAAAATAATGACTCTGAAATTATTTTTTGGAAATGAGATGGGGCAAAATTCTTAATAAAAATCATTCATATATACATCATAATAATAGGTTATTTAAAGAGGTCACCAGTAGGTTCCTTCAGACTCCACGCAAATTGAATTGGGCCGCGATTTTGTGAACCAATTAGACCTCCACCGAAACTACCACCTTGAGGTTATTTCTCCTTTCCTTGTTTCATGCATACATACATTCACGATGCATTGAGGACAATGTATGAGATAAGTGTTGGGGGGGTCTAGTAACATAGAGTTTTTAGATTTTCTTTCTTTTCACTTCTTTTAGGATATTCTTAGAATTTTTTCTTTTTTAATAGGAATTTTTCCTTTCTTTAAAAACTTTTTGAAACAAGAGACAATTTTTTATCTATTTTTAAGAAAATTAAGATGAACTTAGAAATTAAGGAAGTCTTAATTATGATATCTTAAACCCAGTTGAAATAATAGATCTTATTTAAGATTATAGGCTAACTAAGATAATTGAATAGATAACTTTATCTTGAATTTTTTACCTTAGAGTGTATGCACTTCATACTTACACATTTTTGGGATGGAAATAAAAGCCTAAAATGTCATAAAAATAATAAAAAGAAAAAATGTATATAAAAAACCCACTTATTAAAGCTGGATAACTATGCCTCAAGAAACATGATTACTCACGCCTAACGGTGGTCAAAAGAAACAAATAATTCCCCTTAGTTTTGTGGCCTTGTTTACTCAAGTCCTTAAACCCGAGGGATTTTTTCTCATCTGGTGTCCTAAGACCGTCTGATCTGAAAGTCATCGGTTAAAGGCTCACTACCCGAGTAAACTAGAAGCTTAAGAAAACTAAGGAAAGGAAAAAGAAAAAGAAAAGAAAAAAAAGAAATTTATATATATAAATAAATGGCATGATGGTTAGAGTTGAAATCCCAAAAATCTTCCTTATCAAAAAGTGCATATTATCTAGGTTTTTTGCAGGATAAATTATTCTATCCAATTTTGAATTCTTATCTTAATTGAAGATAAGATCTTGCTTCTAGACTAACTTTAAGGAAGAATTTGGTGGACTTATGACCTTAGATCGCTTAAATTTTTGCAAAAATATTTTGAAAACTTGTCTCTCTTTCAAAATGTGTTTTCAAAACTAAAACTTTAATTTTCTTTTTTTATGGATTTTGTGGGTGCAATCCTCTGAAAGCCCTCAGGAGACAACACTCCTCATCTAGAGAAAACTTAGAGGTTTAATGGCTTGTTGCACATGCTCAGTGCAATCACGTCACCTGCGAAAGTGGTGTAATAACTTTCTTAATTTTGTTTTTTATCATTTTCTTGTTTTATTCTGGCGGAACAAAAGATAAGTGTGGGAGTGTGATTAGCCTACAATTCTGCATTTTTATTTCGCATTTTCCTACTGGTTTATGAAGAAAATAACGCTTCTCACCCGTGTTTTGGTCTCTTTTGCAGATAATCAAGATTAGAAGGGCAAAAGGGTAATTAGAACTTAATTAATCCCATTTTTAGGTAATTAAATCTGGATTTCTTGGAGACCAAACTAGAGAGTTTCTAAAAGATATATCAAATGTAAACATTGGTGTAAATTTGACGAGAACCTGGATCCAAACACCGAAACCAAAGATACCTGGAAGGTCCTAAAAGCGAGACGTGACCGACTGTCAAAATCAGGGACCTAAGTCCCCGCTATGGCCGCAACAACACGACTTTTGTCGTGTTTTCATGGTCATCTTGGCGAGCTACGCGTTAATTTTTGACACGTGAGCTCGTCTCGTTTCTAGAGGCTTCCTTTGCCTATAAAAAGCCCTGCAGAGGATCTGAGATGGGGGTTCTGAGAGCAATAGCAAGGTTTTCTCCTCCATTAGTGTAGTGTAGTGTAGGTATTCTTCTTCTTTCTTTTGTATTTACATTTCTTTTAGATTCATGTATTAGGGCAGAGAGATTCAGAGAGAGATTGATATAATAGATGGTAATAATCTATGTAAAGGTGTCTCCTTTCTTCTCTATTTTAATCTTCTTCATCTTCTACATGATTCTTAGCTAGTTTTTCTTCTCATGACAATCTAACTACTAACCATTAACTAACCACTTACTAAATAATCCATATGAATCTAATAGCATCTATAAGGCCTTGCTCTTGTAAGAGCCATTGATGGCTCATGATGATGGATTCTAACATTCTAACATCTAACCCACTAACAAGCTAACTTGCAATGTCTTTTTTATTTCATACTCACCTCTAATTGGTGTGTGGAATGAGTGTGTTTGGATGTTGATGAGCAATCTTATGTGCCATACTTTGTATCGTCTCTTAAAGCCAAGGATCCATGTGAGGCAACTATCAAAGGTTAGCATGACTAGTGAAGCAATTAGTTGTTAGTGGCTATGAGTTTTCTTTCATCGTTTTCTTTTCTTTCCTTTGTTTTAAAAGTCGATTTCAAAACACTTCTTTTATCTTTTCATCGTTGTTTTCACCATCTTCTTAGTTCGTTTCATCTTCTTTTCTATTTTGTTTTTAAACCACTTTCTAAATCACTCCACTTTCTATTTCATTTCCATCTTCTTGTTTTATTTTGGTTTCTACTACCTTGTTTTCTTTCACTGATTTACAATCACTTTTTATTTGTTATCACATCGTCGTTTTCATCGCCTTCTCCACCAATCACTTCTGAATTTCTTTTCTTTTTCTTTTTCTTATTCTTTAGCATTGAAGAACTCATTAACATATGACGTGAATAAGGACCGTCAATACTTCTATCGCCTCCCGTCCCTGTGGATTCGACCCGTTAAGCCATTGCCATAACGGAAGTATCTAGGGACATTAGCACACACGCTTTCACACTGATTTCATAAAACACACGTTTTCAAGTGCTGGTTTTTCACCCGATCAGTGACGTATATACGCGAGGAGAATACCCCATGTATACACGCTAAGCCTAAAGTAACATGAACAAACTATAAAAGTCTACTACGATAAATCAATATCACTGCAATACTATATATGGATGTACACACATGATATCATATGATTACAGAAAAGGAATAGTAACTGGTAGCAATGTATAAAGAATCAAGAAAACTACAGAATCAACAGGAATAAAAAGAAAAATAAAAATACCAGAATAGGTAGAGAGAAACTCCAGCTCCTTGCAGCATGTCTAGTCTCATCATACACCTGATAAATACAATAAAGCATCCAATATCTGGACGTGCAAATTCAGGATCGTCAGGAAGCGACCCAATGAGTGCGTAAGAAAGGGGAGGTGCTCGTGCATATAAACAGTGTGTACAAAATGAACAACTATACTGGAATAAGACAAAAATAACATATGATACATGAATAGAAAGCAATAAATTAGTCAGTAAAAAATTAAATGTCCAATCAGGTTAGGTGTCTATCACAGTCTATATATATATATATATATACACACACACACACACATATACACACACACACATATACATACATACATACATACATACATACATACATACATATATATATATATATATATATGTATGTATGTATGTATGTATATGTGTGTGTGTGTGTATATATGTGTGTGTGTGTGTGTGTATATATGGGTAGAGTAAGTCATGCTAGGGTCTAGTGTACAATCAGTGTATATCATAGGTTTTATATATGTACGGTCAGGTGAATTCAGTCAGGTGAATACAATCAGTCACAATACATTATGAACAGTTCATTATTATTTATTATGTCAGCAAACACCAATTGTCACATGCAGTAGACGCATCCCATATTACACCTACCACACGTGTCAATTGGGGTCCTAAGTTATTGAAACTGATCGGTTGGAGACATTGTCTATGCTTTAGGTGGGCCCATATATACCCGGGACCATGGCCCAGATGCCTGGCGCTGAACTAGGCCCTATCGTTCGGTAGTCAGTAACACTACTCACAGTATCACTGTGGAACAATACTCACAGTAACACTATAGAGCAATAAACAGATGGGATGTCAGTTATCCCTCGGAACCCTGCAATGAAACCGTAAGTTGGCTGAGCAACTTGTATCTTAGGTCCACCCAAAATACAGACGTTGTCTCCTTCATCAATTTTCTCAATCCCAGTGTAAGTTTCCATTTACATTATTATTTAATTTCACTTAAAATAATCAATATCCATGTTACCTAGAATACCAGGACGATACAGTAACAGTATATCAGTCGTATACACGGTAAACAATAGTAATAAAGTGAACAGTAATAGTAACCGTGTATATGATGAACAATAGAACTGTACTGAGTGTTACGGTCTAACGATACATTCCTAGTAACCTTCCGTTATATGAATAATTACAGTAATAGGTCTAGACATTGATCCCTTACAATACAATCTCATCTAGAATCAATCGAATCTTATCCATCTGTACTAAAGCGATATTAGTAACTGATCCATCAACCTATGATCTCAATATAATCATCGTGAACATCAAGTACCAGTCCATATCAAAGTAATCCGGTACAGTAAACCACAAGTTCAATAAATTAATAACCAATTCTCTTATTGTTACCAATCTGTTCAATTCTCTAATCACTAATAATTGAGATCAAATAATAATTGCTATCAAGCTCTTAATATATTTATATTAACACCGATATTAATGAAATCACTCACATAATAACTCAATCTCTGAAACTGAATAACTAAAGTAGTCAAGAACCAATCATTAAGCACTGAATATATCCTCGAGATCAACAAAAACAACGAATATCGAAATCACAAATAAAGAGTGGAACATCCTCAAATAACATGAAATCTAAAAATATCTGTATCTAATACTCAATATCAATAAGATCATCAATACTCAATGGTATAATCAGGGGTAAAATCAGCGATACTCATAAATATCAATCTGACTACATCAATCTCATCAGAACACTAATCAAAATCCTCTGAAACGAACGCCAAGATCATGTCAATCAACTCAGCAGTATATCCCTCCTCTACATTATCAGTATATTCATCCTCTAAGTTACTGATATATCCAGGTTCCAACATATAAAATATATAATTATGTATATCTAACCAATTATCACTATCCAATCTGATTAAGATCATCAAACATTCCCACTCCCATTAAACTCAATCACAAGATCTAGAAATCCAAGTAACTAATCAATTATGCATATACATGCATAAAGTCAGGTCAACCCAATCTACGCTTACTTCTCAACCCAAGGTCAAGTCCACCACGATCGAGTCCACTAATCAAATCCAATGTAAAGAATATAAAACTCTGATCGACTCTAACTCTAACCAAGTCAATACCAATCCCAGTATCGGTAAATCAGTCTATTGATAAAGCAATGTCATATCTAACATTTTCTTAATATCTACAGGAGTTCTAGTCAGAATAATCACCAAATAATTTGTCCAACAAATACTTCACATAAACTATGGAGGGAAGGAGGTGGATCCGGCCTCCCGAAGTGGGTGGAGTACTTGAGATGGCTCCGGCCGAGGAGGGTGTTGCCGGGTGCACGCAAGAAGGGGGAGAGCCCAGAGACATGACCTGTGGTTGAAGTGCTCAGGTCTTGAGGGGCGGCAGCATCGAAGGGGAAGAGAAGAAGGAAGATGTTGGGGAATAGTTTGGATTAGAATTTAGTTGTTAGGATTATAATTTGATTTGATTAGTTATTATTAGGATATAGGTTAGTTAGGATTGATTTAATAATTAAGATTAGGATTTAGTAAAAATTATATAGGATTATGAGGATTGGGTTTGGATTGTAGGTATAGATAATGGACTGAGTTTAGCATGAGGTAATGGGTATTTGGTCTCAATGGGTATGGGCTTAGGGAAAATGAAAAGGAAAAAACAAGATACTAGTCACATACTCACAACAATGAACAATAATAAATTTAGATAAATATTTAAAATATTAACACAGTATATTAGCTAGGGGATATTATAGTTTGTGTTAGACTAGGATCATCCTAAATGCCTATATAAACCCCTTGGGGTGACCTTTTGAAGGTGTGTCAAGAATTCAAGAGAATTTTAAATTTTCACCATTGAGAGTTGTAGAGAGAGATCTTCATGTAACTTTTATATTTTCTTCTCTGTTTTCAATAAAGATTTCTCCCCTCCTCCCCGTGGACATAGACATATTGTCAAATTACATTAAATCTTTTGTTCTTTGGTTGTGTGGTGATTTAGTTTTCAATTGCTTGCTAGTGGTAGATTTTCTACGCTTTTGTTTCTGCTGCAGAGTCTTCAAACTCGGTATTTATCTATTGTTTGATTGGTGATAGATCATCAACAATTAGTATCAGAGTGGTGGCTAATAAGATAACCACAACAACCAAGTTTGAGGTGAGAAATTTGACGGAAAGTCCAACTTCCTTTTGTGGAAGATGCGAGACATTGTTACTCTAGGGCACATACAAGGCGATAGGCCCATAAGCATTCACCTAATTTGTCGTCTCAATCATGTTGGCTTTTCGAGACGAATTTCTTAAGAAGCTTTCCAATAGTCTTGTTGAAAGCTTCTGCAAGGCCGTTAGCGGCTGGGTAGTATGCCGTTGAGGACACACTCTAAATTCTGAACTTGTTGCAGAACCTTTGAAAAGCTTGACTAACAATTGGGGAACATTGTCATGAACAATTCGTTGTGGCACACCAAAGCGGTAAATAACGTGATGTTTAATGAATTTGACCACGTCAGATGCTTTTACCTCCTTTAAGGGAATAGCTTCAGCTCATTCAGAGAAGTAATTGGTTATAGCTAAAATGAACCGATGTCCTTTGGATGAAGGTGGGCTGATATGGCCGACCATGTCCATTCCCCATATCTCAAATTGGCAGGTTGAGGTTGTAGAGCGAAGATATCCTGGTGCTTGATGGATGAAATCACCATGGACTTGACATGCATGACATGACATCGTTTGGCGTAAGTGATGGCGTTAGGTATCATCTTAGGTCAATAATATCCCAGTCTTCGGAGTCGATCCCCAAGCTTCGGACCAGGCTGATGAGCTCCACACATGCCATTATGCGCTTCTTTGAGTACTTCATGTGACTCCTTTGCGACAAACAGCAGAGGAGGACCCAATCATGCGATCGGCGATACAGTATTCGCGTGATCGCATTATAATAAATTTTGGGGGCTTTCCTTCTAATGGCAGCCGCCTCTTTGGGATCATCAGGAAGAATGTCGTACAGTGCATAGTCATGTACGAGAATCGCCAATCCCTGAGTTCTGGACCTGTTGAAGTCTCTAAAGCTTCTTTGCCTTGACAGTCTCCTGTCGGCTTTTGGTGATCTTCAAAAGCGATTCTTGGGCAATACAAGTCATGACTGTAGACAAGTATTTTCTCTATTACTCTCGCCGAAAGGGCTAAGGAGGCAGCGAGAGATGCCACTGCATCTGTATGCGCATTTTTCTGGCGTGGTACATGGTCGATGTAAAAGTTTCCGAACCTCTCGGCCATAAAGATAGTTACGTTGAAATAGGGTATTAAGTCTTCATGCCTGACTTCGTACTCTCCGTGAACTTGGTTAACGATGAGTTTAGAGTCACCGTATGGTTCGAGATTTTTAACGCCAATCTCATCAACGATTTGTATTCCAATCAAGAGGGCATTGTATTCCGCTACATTGTTGGAGCATGGTTCGGTTAATGAGAATGTACAATGGATCACGTAGTTCTGTGGGGAGACCAGTACTACCCCCACTCCTGCTACGACATGCCCTCGTGGACCCGTTCTTGATGCACCGTCGAAGAAGAGTTACCACACCTGTCTTTCAAAAGATGTCTGGGTCTGACAAACTTCAGCGACTTCATATCTGGGAGATCCTCATAAAGTTCGGTAGCTCTCGGATCTGAAGTAGAAGAAAGACGTAGAGAGGAAGTAGAGAGAAGTTGTTTTCTAGAGAGAAAGTGAGTTTTTAGGCCTTTTTATAGAGAGAGGTGGAGAGAGAGGGAAGTGGTGTGGCTGGCAATGGGAGGAGGGAGTTATGGTGTGGTGTGGTCTTAGTTGTGGAGTAGGAGTTATGGGATTTTTAGAGATGGATAATGGGATTTTTTGAGAAAGTGAGGAGAGAGAGGGATTTCGATTTTTAGTGTGGGAGAGAGAGAGATAAGAGATTTAGTAAGTGAGGGGGAGGCTCACAAGGGAAGCCGAGGGAGTTGGCTTCTTGGAGAAGATAGAAGTGTGGAGAACTTTGGAGAAAGTGGGGAAAAGAAAAGCAAAAGGAAAAAAGAAAAGGAAGGAAAAAGGGAAATATAAATGGTAATTTATTAGGGGGTTACGTGTAAATTTGACCAAATAAAATATTAGAAAAAGAAAAGAATAAAAAATGAAAAGGAAAAGAAATTAGAAGGAAAAGGAAAAGAAAGGAAAATGGAAAGAATTTATTTAATAAATAAATAAATAATGGTATGAAATTTTATCAGGCACATTCTAGACTAAGTGTAGAGTCACGTGCAAAAATTTCAGGTGAAACAGAGGTAAAAACGCACATAAAATGACGCAAATACTGACAAAACATCAAAAATCGTAAAAGGATACGTATTCTGGAATCAAAATATTACAAATGTCCTCCCTCTCGTTGGAGGAGAAGGTATATTTATGCTTGACTGATCTCTATGCCTGAAAGTAGATGGTACATGCGAGATCCTTGTAGCCGCATGATCTGCACATGTTAATTTGTTGTAACGGCCGTGATTACTGGTGCTTGATTATTGAGATTGTATGTAGGGAAATCCGTTTTTATCCATAACTACCCACGCTGGAGGGCATTGCATGTTATGAATGTGTTAGAATATGTAATTGTTAATGTAGATCAGGGATGATCTATTCCCGCGGTTGCCTTGTGTGGAATTGAAGTCTTCGGAATAGAGGGAGCTCCAGGATGACTTGTGCATCGGAGCTACCGGGATGGAAGTATCATCAGGCGTAGAGAGACTTCAGTGTGGACCGAACTGGCCCCGAGAGGATATGGAGTGACGGAGTCTCCTGATTGCTTGAACACGTTGTGTCATTCTGTGAGGGTCAATTTTTTACCACTACAAAAGACAACACACCTAAACACACGAGGATGTAAAGAAAAGGGAGAGATACATGATGCAGCATGGAGAAAGAGACTTGGTTATTCAACACAGATGATGGCATGCGATTAATCAAATAGCATGCAGTAAGAATGACATTTGCCCAATATTGTTTAGGGACATGCATATTGAACATCACAGTTCGAGCCACATTTAAAAGGTATCAATGTTTGCGTTCAGCCACACCATTTAGCTAATAAGTATGGACACAATTGGTTTGATGAATGATGTCATGACGAGTACAAAAATAAGCCACAGATGATTGAATATACTACAAAGCATTACAGAATGTAAAACTTTAATGCGTTTATCAAACTGAACATAGATTTCATTATAAAATGTGGATAACATATATGGGAACTCAGATCATTCTTTTATTAAATATAACCAAGTCATTTTAGAACAATCATCAACGAAGATAACAAATAGTGAAATCCTTTTGGATATTTGACTCTAGATGGACTCCAAATTTCAGTAGGAATAAGTTCAAATAACTGCAACTGATGACTATCAACATAGCAAGGACAAAAGCTACATTGATACTTACCTAACTGACAAACTTCACATTCTAAAACAAAAATAAGACTTAAACTGGGAACAACTTGACGCAACTTATTTAAAGATTGATGACTAAAACGCTGATGCCACTACAACGGAGAAGAAGAAACCATAGTGAAAGCCCTTTCAGGTATATACAAGTAGTACAATCTATTTTTTCATGCCCCGAATCGATCACCTTCTTCATCCTGAGATCCTGAAAACATAAAAATTAGGAGACAATATTATAGAATATTGAAATGATTTGGTTAATTGGCTCACAAATAACAAATTGAAAGGAAAATTAGGCATATATAACGAATCAAATAAAGACAGTGATTGAATAGGGTGAATGACACATTTCCCAAGCATAAGACAAGTAGACTCATCAGCAAAGACAATGTTATGTTTTATAAGATAATGATTATGAAAGAGAGAATTTATACCAGACATATGAGAGCTTGCTCCTGAATCGATAACCCAGGAGGAGGATGGTGAGTAAGTTGGCACAAAAGCTGAATTACCTATATGTATCATGGTTGCAGTAGGTTGATAGGAGGTACTAGTAAGAATATTCAACACCACCACTAACCATGATCTGCACATGACACTAAAAAAGTTGTTACCACCACCACCACTAACCTCGCTAGAAGATTTTGTCTCCACCATGCTTGCAGATGCAATAAGAATACGAGATCTCAATACTCCTAGATCTCACAATGAACAAGAACATGAGATTTGTAAAAACCCTAGATCTCGTCCAAGAACAGTGAGATCTGAAGAAATCCTAGATCTCATTCACAAATACACCACGAACAGAAAGATCTGCAGAAATCCTAGATTTCACACCACGAAAACTCCATGATCACATAAACAAATAGATCTGCACAAACTCTAGATCTCGCACCACAAACACACCATGATCATACAACCATCAAAAAAACGCTCTAGAAAAAAAAATTAAGTCGCTCTAATACCAAGTGAAGGTTAAAATTTTGAGAGGAGAAGAGAGAAAAAAGAGAAGAGAACAAGAGACAGAAATGAGAAAATAGAGTGCAATAGAAAAATCCCTAAGTTGCACCTTATGTTTATTTATATTAGCTTATAATGATAAGTATACTCACAATTACTTGACTGTACCCACATCAAAACTAATAACTATAGCAAGTCTAAAGTGTGAAAAGGATGATTCAAACTTACTGTCTACATTGAAATCCTTTATAAACAAATTGTTGCGTGCATAGCCAGAGATACTATACTTACTATGATACCAATAGTTAAGAGATACGAGATCCCCACTGATGACCTCAAGCACGCCATGAGATTGATTACCTCGAGCACACAAGATGAATACTAAAGAATACAAGAAGAAGAACACACAATTTAACGTGGCTCGGCCCAAACTTGACCTACGTCCACGGCGAGAGAGTTTAAGAGAGCTTTATTAATAAACTTGATACAAAGAGATCTAATATTTCTCTTGATAACACAAGAGTATTCACTTTCCCCTTTAACCTATGCCTAAATTACAAGAGTATACTTTCTCTCTATGCACCTTCACCTTACTCCTCTCTTTCTTGACTTTTTAGGGCCTTCTTGGCTTTTTAGGGCCTTACATTATTGTTCACCACAACTTTTTTTATTCTTCCGCTCCACCTAAATTCTAAGTTACAATCCTTTATTTATAGGATTTTACAATACAATTCCTATTTGGGTTATGAGATGATCTTGACCATTGAATGCTTGAAGAATCTTAATCAATCTTATTAGGAGTTGATCTCCTTGATTTAGAAGGATTCTAAACAATTTAATCTTTAGAAACAAATCTTCGTTGAATAGAAGTTGAATCATTTTCATACTCCTCCTGATAAGAAACTCACAATCGCCTAAAAAGGAAACTGCTTCACCTTGATTTGCTTCTTCTACTTCAAGCCATCGTTTTCTCTAACTCAATTGGATTTTCTTGGATCATCAACTCCTCTAGAAAAACAAGACAAAATCCTAATACAAATTGCTTTAAACATGTATGTAAAGTTGTAGCTAAAATATAAAACTTGACTACATCTAAGTCTGATCAACTTTAGGGGTAAAGCTTCCAAGCTAACTGTGCCCAAAATGGATTTGTACTGAGCTCAACCCCAAATTTAACCAAATTAACCAAACTTGTTAGCAGCCAACTGGAGCACACAACTGACAAAAAAGTTGTATTTATTAAAATATGGAATTAAAATTCTTTCTTAGATTTCAACGGAGTGAACTCCTTTCACCATCTGAACTTGAAATCTTACTAGGACTGACAATGGGAAAGACAGAAATAATTTCAACAGTAGCGCACAGCTTCTTATGTTCTGCTCAAGCTGGGCTGATGAATGATAAAAGCCTAGTCTTTCTAAGACTTGCTCATTGGCAACCCAAAATTCTGATGCCTAATAGAAACTTATACATCTTTTCTGCTGTTCAAAGAGCAGTTACTGTTCTATTTGGTCTTCTACAGCAAAATTTGCATTATGAGACACCTACCCTTTGCATGCAATGCAGGATCCTCTTCCTAAGTTACTGCAAACTATAAATGAAATGTAATACACTACCTAAGTGATTTTTACCCCATGTACAGATGGTGCCATCGGCATTATCTGAAGCGTGTGATCCTCTACTAGAAAAATACTACATTCATGTATTCTGAGAAAACAGGGTTACATGATTTTCTTACCACGCTCAAATTCCAACACTCAATGAAATTCAGTTCCTTGCAAACAGGGAAGAGACATAGGCCTAGCATGAGGAACAAGAGCCACTCTGAAAGGCCAAGGATGACTCCCTATTCATCCACCAAGAGATTTCAAGTGAAACTAGCTCAAACACCAGCAAAACCTCCCAGAAGATCAGTCGGCAAGTCATCCTTGGCTTACCAAAGATAGGCTCTTATCTTCATGTAAGACCTCTCTTCCACTTCATGTTTCTTGTTTTGCAATGGTTGCGCTTGTCCCCTTCGGTCCTTATATATCAAGTCGATTGGCAATACATCAACTTGCCACATCCAGTGCCCCTCTTCTGAGACCTACAGTGCTCTTTTTTATAAGGAATATGTTCTTGTAATCTTATGAGCAAATTATACCAAAAGGGATTCATTATGTTCCCATATTTCAGATACTTGACAAGAGGAAACACAACATGGTTGACTAATATATGACATATATTCTATGTCATGCATTATATGATAATAATTGATAAAGTTTTGAGAACTTCCCTCTAAGATGCTCAGGAAGTCAAAATCAGACTAGTCAAATTTTATATTCTTATCGTTTCTTATGCTTTTTGGAGTTTTTATTCCAAACCCAAACATCATGTGAAAAATTTCATAGTTCTCACCAAAATATAGTCAATGGAACTAGCCACTGGTGAGAAATTTTGGTTTGTTGCAAATTGAGTTCACAATTTGTTCTAGAATCTACTTTAGGCCAAAGACTTCTCCTTATAGCAAGGAACAAGATTGTGATTGTTCCATAGTTCTTTAGTTCTATTAGCCACTAGCTTGTTCTTCTTCTCATCGAGGATGGATTAAGGGGTAAACCCTTAAACATCCTTTAAGGCTTTTTGTTCTTGAATTCAAAGGAAGAGACACCAAAGCATTCCAGCTTTGATGTTATCTTTGATATCCATATACCTGGCTTTCAAACCATGTAGCAGCTGCAAAATTTTATGTTGCCGGTCAAATTCCATTGGAGAACCTCTGTCATATATGTTGTTGTTTTTAGCCATTGTATTAGGGATAACATAGCAACTGTTATGTTGTAGTGCCTGAATCTGTTTCTTTGCACCAGTGGGGTATTGCTAATACTCATTGGGTAGAATTTAATAAAGGAAACGGAACTGGACGTTATGAGAAAAACTAACTGGAATTTTTTGTGACACTAGGCTGGATTTTACTCGAACTCCAGCAGGGAGGAACCAGATATTGATATTCTCTAACGTTATGTGTTGCACAGGATATAGGAATATGCTTAAGGTTTTTTTACTGATAAGGATTTAGTAACATGTCTAAGATTTTACCTAGAAGTGTTGAGCTATTTCTGTCTGATTGGAATACTCAGAGAGAGATATGTTTTCTTATCTTCCATTTGAGTTCATTTTTCTTGTCTTCACGTTAAGTTTTGGTCAAAGCAAATTATTAGCAAGAGTGAGGATTCCTGTTTACATGAAGTTTGATGAACATATTACTTTTGCTTGTTACTTCGTTGAAATTTCATCCTGTAAACCCCTCCCAATGTCTCTATGCAGATTAAAGATGGAGAAGATGTGAATATTTCCATAGAGTTCGAATGGGTTCTTGAGGTATGTAAAAAGAAAGACATATCAAACATAACAATGGAAAGATTATCTTAAGGACACAAATTGACATTAATTATTGTGGAAGTAATACCAAAAAAGATGTTGAAAATTTCTCTTTTCCATTAAATGCAAATATCAGGAACTCCTATGCTTGAATACAATTATATCTACTACAGAACTTATAATTTCAGAGTTAATTACATGCGTAGCTCCTCAGAATTTAGCTTGTTCTTTTAGTATTCAATTGCTTCTCTATTCTCGGTGTAGATGGAACATCTGGAAAGATGTGTTCTGAAGCAACCAAGCTATGAAGGCGAGGACTCTATCAATCCGGTTCTACTCCCAGATTGCATTTTGCTCTTCTTGGGAAGACCTCCCCATTGTTGAGAAACATCTGAACAACAGTACTGTGTTAAACTTATAAAATTATGCTGTTTATGTATCAATCGTTTGTATACTGCGATAAGAGGAACATGGATCTTGGTAGAGCGCATAGTGTTGTCATGAGCAACAGATCACAGAATCTTGGCAAATAATATGTTTAGATGAATTTTTGCATCTAGAAGAGAAAAAATAGTTATCCACCTTATGCATGCAAAAATGGGTCTCTGTATGGTCTTGATGTATTCTTCTTACAAGCAATACTTTTCCAGAAATATGTGAAATATCTCTCCCTCAGAAACTTGTGTTTGTTTTTGTCATGGAATGTTTAGCATATAACAGATCAAACTACTGCAAGGATTCAAGATTCGAGCTCATTCAGATTCACTCTCATAAGATCATACATTAAAACTGCGACAAGCTCCCTTGGATAGCTGTTAAATTGTATGTTTCAGCATTTAACAGCGTTGATCATCCTGATGCATGTGTGGCGTGGGCGGTGGGATGGGGGGCGGGGGACAGTAGAAATTTGTGAAAATATCACAAAGCTCATCATTTCTTTTATGTGCTTAGATATGCCATCAGTTTTAGATTCCACATCACACCTTAGCTGTTGTTTTTCTTTCTCATTGTTAGCTCCAGTTAGCAGCACCCACAAGTTCAAGGGAAACTAGCTTGCAACGGGTACGGCGGGCACTGGTTTGAAGATAACTAATGCAAATTAAATTATTAATTTCAAAAGGGATTTTAGCATTTGTTGTACCCTTATGTTTTTTAAAGTCTACGTACTTCACGTTGCCTTTAGCATATTTTCGTATGTAAACCTTATAATTTTTTAATAATTTCTTCAAAGTTACCCATCTATCAACTACGACTGATTATGAAGTTTAATTTAATGCATAGTTACTGTAGTGGTCAAAATTCGACCTGCATCGAGATGCTGACACGTGTCTTAACTACCAAGCGTTTCCCTCTGAGGAATCCACAACTCCCACAGTTCAGCTCGGAGCCTCTGTCACTCCTGACCATTCTAGATCTACCCTCCGTCCCAAAGACATTCTCAGTCCGGAGCCACATTCCACCATTCCGAGATCTCTATCTCGCCGAGGTCTATATATCTCTGAGATCTTCCTCGTCCCGAAGCTCCCTACTCTGAATCTGAAGCACCAACAACAGATCGTCTATGATCTCCGTTGGTACTTATGCAACTCCTTTCTTCCCCACATTCATAACGTGCAACGTCCCTATCAGTGCGGGTAGTTATGAACAGTGACAGATTCCTTAGCATGCAATTCTAACCGACCAGCACCAATAATCATAGCAGTTACAATAGTTCCAGCACTTGCAGATCATGCAGTAACAACAGTCCTTCAATTCTGCCTCCATGCCAGTTTCCACGTGAGATGATTGCTTCCCTAATCCTCTGAGCATACACATCATATCACATCACTTTAGGCAGTTCTCCTCTGCCAGTGTACCAACACACCTGCAGTTGTCCTCTGTGTGGTCCTTCAATCTACTACACCGACAGTTATCCTCTGCTGGTCTTTCCTACCACACCCACAGTTATCCTCTGTGCGACATTACATCCATAACCCTGACAGTTGTCCTCTGATGGTCTTTTCATTCCATTCTACCTACTGATTCTCACGCCTGAGGGTCTTAGGCCGGCACCATACCAATCCTTCTAATCTAAAATGTGTCTTTTTCGGTGTGTGCTCAGACAGATATTGTAACGCCCTGATCCCGAGGGTACGGGATGTTACTGTGACATATATACGTAGGTCAAAAATACCCTCACATATATACGCTAAGCATCAGTCCAGACAAGAACCAAAGCTCAGAAATACATAGTGCATTATACATTCCAATATATGAGTACAATTACAAAGTTATCACAGGATGTAACACAATATTACAAGAATATTACATCACTAATATGCGCAAATGCGAGATATCAAAGAGATATACAAGTATGAACAGTACAAAAGGCTCTCACGAGTTACAGGAGGAAAAACTCGAGAGATGAATAGGGGCCTGGAAGGATAGGACTTCGGACGGTCTGTCGATGATCCACGCTTCCGCTGCGCATCTCTGTTCAGCAACCAGGAGAATCTATAAGCTCCAAGCTTCAAGATCTAGACATGAGGATCCAGAGGAGTCAGAACTCTCCAACAAGTGGTGTTGCGAATGCCAAGTAGCATGCAAAGATAAGCACACGTGTGTCGATAAATCCGAATAATAAACATGCATTGAAAATCATGTCGTGAGCACAGGCATGCAGGAGCAGGTAAGAAGGTAACAAGTAAAGTAAATGTGATAAACTAGTTATATAAGCCTAAATTATCGATCCGTAAGGTTAGTACGCCGAAAGAATAATTCAAACAAGAAAATCCTCATATATATACCATATATACCTCACGTCATTGTATCCTGCGTTCATATAGGCTGAGTTGACTCCTAAACTATGAAAACATCATAAAACTGATAGAAAACCGATAAAACCGATTACATCGAATAGAGACAAAACCATCTGTATAAGCTCAGATTACGGCTTCAAAAGACTAGAACATCGAAGGAATAATCCAAATAAGGAAACCCTCATTTATATACCTTGATCCCATGTTACCGTAATATGAGTGTATACAACCCGAATTGCAAAACAACTCTACGAGTTATTGATTAGAACTTTATTACTATTATTATTACTCTTTCGACCCATGTATCTAAGTATGTGTACAGGCATACGTTCCATCCCACATACATCATATATAAGTAAGTCGAGGTTGTTATTGAAAACTAATGATGAGACCAATGTGTTATGTTTATAGCGGGTCCCTTACATACCCGAGACCACGGCCCAGGATGTTCTGGTGCTGACCTGAAACCTGCCGCTAGGAAAACAGGAAGGTGGGTCTTATATTATGTCCATTCAGAAATATAACAGGAGGTAGGGAGTCAGCGCTCCCCTCGGATACCTAGAGGCCCTCAGGTAGATCCGACAATTGAAGTTGAACAATATACCTAATGTCACTGTAAACATATTCACCACTTGAAGTTCATCAATTTCCCCCTTACCCGATGTAAGTTGGTCTTTTTATAGTTTATTATTATGTAATTATCTACAGGAATAGAAGAAGCAGACAGGTTTAAGAATTAGAGGGGTACATAAGTAATATAAATACAGATCATTATTTATATGTTACAGGATAGCAGGCAGGATTCTCGAAATAAGATAATCACAAGGCAAGCAGTAAGGTGTCAGGTGGCCAGTGATAAGTGATATCAAACAGGTGTCAGGTGATAACATGTAGTGGTTAGATGATAGCAGGCAGGAGTAGGGTGTTAAGTAATAGCATAGTGGATATCACTATCATATATTTAATACAGGAAAATAGTACCGATATAGGGGACGGTACAAATACAAGAAAACGGTACCGATACAGAGGATCGGTACGAATATAAAAAAATGATACAGTTTGAAAAATAGTATAAACCATCAAGGAAAGGAAAATAGTAGAATTATCAACTAGACAAGCGAGCATACAAGCAAGCGTACATCCAAGCGAAGCTAAGCGAGCTGGAGCGAAGCTAACGTACAGCACTAGATGCCATCACGTTCGGCGTGGCTACCGCTCGCGGCACGGCTAAACGCATACGACGGAGCGAGTGTATGAACGTTATTCTACCGCGTGTGGCGTAGCCGCGCTCACAGCGTAGCTACACTCGAACGGACTTAGCGGCAAAGTGCTAAGCATTAGGTCCGGCTACCTGACGGTCTGAACACACTCCTCTTTCGAGGAAGTGGGTGAAAAGCCTAAAGGGATGGAGAGCCGGAAGGCCAAGTAAGTACCTGCAGAAGTGTTAGTATCAAACACACGCATATAATCGGTAATAGCTAAGCTATAAGTAGAGTAGTGAGGTCCAAAGGCTGAGCAAAGCAGGGATAAGGTTAGTGAGCAGACAAGCGAACAATCAACCGAAGCTAGACGAGCTGAAGCCAGGCTAACGCACAGTGCTAAACGCTATCACGCTCGATATAGTTACCGCTCGTGGCGTAGCCACGATAATGTACAACAATCACTCGTGGAGTAACTATACTCAGACGGAGTTAACGATAGAGCGCAGAGCGCTAGGCTCGCCTACCAGGAGAAGCATGAGAGCTCGGAGGCTAAACGCAACCCGAGAGTTGGGCATAGAAGCCCGGAGACTAAACGCAGCCCGGAGGCTGGGTATAGTACCTGCACGAGATGTTACTACCATACGAGCACACATATAACGTGATAATAACTAAACTATTGTGGAGTGGCGAAGCCTGGAGGCTGATAGGGCCCGGAGGCCGAGCAAAGAGCCCGGAGGCTAAACGACCACGGAGGGTCGGCCACGCATGACATAAGGCAATATTAAGGCACATCACTGGCAATATATGAGTACATGAATAAACTGGACTACTACAAGCATTCGTCACATCGATATAATACATCACACTGCTACAATGCCCATGTCCACCATATACAAACCCACACTGGTACAAACACAACACCAGTTATATATCCACAACACCGATACAAATACACATGTAAAGTCTCAAAAATTATACAAATTACACGAATATAATACAATCACCCGTCAAAGCGGAGAACACAGAAAAGGCGAGAACACTCGCCTATATCACGAAATAAGTCACGAAATCCCGAAAATCCAATTCAACGTGCACGCCACCAATATAATAAAATAAATATATTATGCTAGAAAGAGAATATTAGAGAGGAGAGAGAGGAGAGAAAGAATACAAGAGAGAGAGAGAGGAGAGAGAGAACACGATAGAGAAAGGGAAGAGGAGAGGGCTGGTCGACCCTCTCCAGCCAGGGGGTGGCGGGCGACGGCTCTGGCCACTGGCGGTGCCCCAACAAAGAGGTGAGAGAGAGGGGAAGGAGAGAGGGAAAGGGGGGAGAGAGAGAAGAAAAATAGAGAGAGAAACGGAGAGAGAAAAGAGAGATCCAGGGGGAGGAGGTGGTGGCAGGCCAAGTGGTGGCCGACTAGGGGGTGGCCGGTGGTGGCCCTAGCCGCCGATAGTCCAGATCAGAGAGAGAAGAGGGTGAAGGAGATAGAGAAGAAAGAGAGAAAAGGAAAAGAAAAAAAGAAAGAAAAAAAGATGGAAGGAAGGAGAGGAAAGAGAATAGGGGGTTCAGTGGAGGTACTGGAGCTCGCAGGAGTTAGGGGAAGCCACCATCGGTGGTCGCAGGCAGCGAATCTAGCTGTATCTTGGCCGGAGAAGAAAAAGAGGAAGAGAGAGAGAGAGAAAGAAAAAGAGAAGAGGAGAAGAATGAGGGATAGGAGAGAGGCACGTTGACCATCTGGGGTCGGCGGCGTGCCGGAGTTGTCGCCGGTGCAGGCGGGGCTTTGGTCTGGGCGGCGGTCTCTGTTGACACTTAAAAAAGACAAGATTCTTATTGGTCCGAACAATGTCTAAACTTGTTGACATTTACAAAAGACAAGTGACAGACGAGCTGAAGACCAGTCTCCACCCATCTCCGAGGGACAAGGAAGCAACTTGGACTCCACTGATCCAGCAAGCAGACAGTGAACCTGAATTGTTTCTGAACAGACCTCAGCAGGTCTAAGATGCTAGCACTTAGCATCACATGAGCCCATAGGGATAGCCTCGTCTGAGAGGCTAAGATCATCCAACTTCGCCTTGAAGCCATTCAAAGCTCCGCCAGGAAGCTAACTTATAGCTTCGCCTGAGCACAACTCCGCAGAGAGTTAACTTCGCTTGAAGCTACACAACCGCGCAGAAGGATGTTCGGTATCTTCGCCACAGATGTTATCTAGCTCCGCTGAAGAGCTTTCTTCTGACTTCGCCAGGTGCGCCTTCCAGCTCCGCTGTGAGCTCAACGCGGTAGCTCCGCTGTTGGTCTGCTATGGTCAACCTTTGACCAATCAAATCTCCAGATGAGATCAGATCTAATCAGATCAAATCCAATTAAGATCAAATCGGAGATCAAATTCGGCAGTTGATTGCCACAATATCTTGACTCTTCTGAAATGAGTAAGAAGATCAGCGGAAATCCTCCAACGATATGGAAAGGATCAAAACAGATCAAGAGGATCAACCGACCTGCCATTTCTAGCTTCGCAGAAGCTGATCCTAGCCTCGCAGCAAGACTACTTTCCAGATTTAAACAGATTTGATTCAATCTGTTTCCATATTTTCAAGGGACGATTATACCCTTGCTCTCCCTATAAATAGCCCATCAGGGGTACGAGGAGAAAAGACGGAGAGACGCAAGAGAGAAGACTCCACAAGCAAAGACTTCTTCAAAAAGCACCGTGCGTTCTCGAATTCAGAGACTTTATAGAGAATTGCTTCTCTAATCAGGGTGCTGATACCCTAAATACCTTCTTCTCAAGGAATCTCCGGAACCAGGCGAGAAGGAATTCCTAATTGAAGGCTATTTTAAGAAGTAGCAAGAGGGTTCTACCAACCTTCTGTTCTCTGATTTCCCGAATCAGGCGAGAAGGGAATCTCATCGCTCGCATCGTCAAAGGGACAAAGTGGTCGCGCGCTGACCAGACTCCTATCGGCACACTTCTCCAGAATCTCTGAGGAGATCTACTTGTAATCTTTTTTAAGAATACTTGTAATTTAGCTCCTCAACTCTTTTTATTGTAAAGTTTTCCCCTTTGCAAATCAATGGAAAACAAGATGGCGACTCCGCTGGGGAATAAATTCTCCACTACCGAGAATCAAGTGTCGCAATGCGACGAACAGACCTTCGGGTCTAACTCTGAATTCAGAAAAGCCGGTGCAGCCAGAGCCTTTCTGGCTAAATCTTCAAGGAAAGTCTCTGCGGAGACAGAAAAGGTTCTCTGCGAACCTACTGCGGTCCTCTGGCGCAACAAGGAAGCACGTCCGCAGTCCAAGTCCTTCACCTTTGAGAACCTGGTGGTTCAGTTCGATCAAGAAAGATTTGAAGAAGTCCTCTCTGGGGGTGGTCTAATGCTTCGGGCACGGAAGCATAGAAAGGTCTCCATGACCGAGGTTTCGAAACAGAAACCAGAAGCAGAATTCTGCTAACATCCTTCAGCCTCGCGTGTGGCTAATCAGGTTCCTTGCGAACCTAAATATCCTCTGCCAAAGCGGATGTGGAGGCCTAAACAGAAGTCTCTGGCCGAAGCCTCAGGCGTAGCTACGCCAAAACCGCACCTCTCTCGCGAAGAAAAAGGCAAGATGTCTCTCTGCTCCAGCAATGCTGTCGACCATGAAGTCACGACGGTAATCATACCGTCACCCAATTCAAGAGCAGCATCGCCTTACGTCGGCCTCGTTCCCATGAGCGAAGCTACTGTACCACAGCGTACCCGCAGGGTTTATAACCGCGAAGCTAGAGGCAAAGTACCATCTAAGGCTAATTGCCTTCGCAGTAGCATAGCGGGTAAAGCACCACAGCGTGCTCCGCTTTCCAGTGCGTCAAGCACTAAGCTCGCGCTTGAGGGCGAAGCTATAACTGAAGCACTATTCAGTGCTAATCCCTTCTGCGGGGATAAAAGGAGCAGGACAGTGTCCTATATACGATCCAAAAGAGCCTCTGCGCTGGATTGTTTAGGCCCAAGCGGGTCTGATTTGCGGGAATTGCTGACAAATAAACAAACCTCTTCTTCCTGCTGTCAGCAAGTGGGATGTCAGTTGGTGGCACTCCACTCGGTCCATTGCCGGCTGGGACCAATCCCCGCCACTCCTCCAGGACGACGATCAGTTTTTGATCGATTGTCGGTACAGGCCCCGAGGAAGCATCGCAAAAGGAGCATCTCGCGGGATCCACCCTTTGCATCCGTCAACATGACCGAAGAGGACGAGATTTACGTAGGGAAAGACAAACATCTGACGACACCCCCTACAGTTCCCCAGATCCAGATTACAGCCCAGGCTTAGGCGAAGCCTTGGTGCATGAAGAGGGCGTTTTTCGAAACACCAGATCTAGGGTGGCGATACCCTATAATTATGAATAGCCTTCCTCCTCAACGGCCCTAGCCTCGCCGGGGCCCAGGAGAGCACTCCAACTATCGGATGAAGAAGATGAAGACAGTGGGTACGCCTCTTCAGTGACAGTTAGCTCAGTGCGAACAGACAGAGCATCAGTCAACATGGCTGATAATACTAACGACGACCTTCGTCGACGTTTAGAAGCTCAGGAGAAACTTCCAAGACTCAGCAAGAAGCTCTGGACAACATTCAACAGATGCTCGCTCAACTCCTCAACAATCGCAATGAATGATGCCAGGAGCAATCATGATGATGAGGAGCATTTTAGCAATGAGCAGCCAAAGACGGAGAAATCCAAGGAGGGTTCTTCTTTAGACGCTGAAGTCCTTAAAGGCCTCCAAGCTCAAATTGCATCCCTAGCTCAGAGGGATGAATTAAAGAAAGTAGGGACAGTCCGTCCTTACCCGCTGGAGTGGGATTCAGTGCCATACCCACCGAAGTTCAAACCACCAACACTGCATACCTATGATGGAAAGAGCTCACCAAATCAGCACATCTACTATTTTCGGTCTCAGACTGGTAATGTTATAGGCAACGACGCCATCATGGCTAGGCTGTTCATTGGTACCTTAAAGGGGGTGGCATTTGACTAGTTCTGAAGTCTCCCTCCGGGCTCTATCAATTCCTGGATCGACCTGGAAACCCGATTCCTCTCTCGTTTCTATGAGGACGATACTGAGGTAACATGGACAAGCTCCTCTCCACCGTGCAGAAGAAGGGCGAATTTGTCCGTGACTATATTGAGCGGTTCAGAAATCTGTCTTTGATGTGCCCAGCAGGGATGCCATTACGCATGCTCTTACAGACATGCAGGCATAACTTCTTGACCAGGTAGAAATTCGCATGGGGCTGTCAAAGCCCACACATGGAAGGAATTGGTCGAACAAGCTGAGATAGCCGAAAAGTCGGCTAAAAAGTTCGAACCATCCACCTCTAGAGGTAAATGGGGTTTGAACAGTAAAGGACATAGCGACATGGCGCAGTCTTCTCAAGCCAAAGGGAAGGAGACTATGTCCGTTGAATTGTCCGGGGATGTGCAGTCGAAAGCCATGAAGAGCGGCTTCAATAATCAGGAGTCTAAGTTTCCTCCAAAACAGTACTCCTTCAGAGACGATCAAGTGGTCACGATATTCCATTTGCTTTACAAAGGGAATAAAATGAAGTTTCCATATGCTCGGCGTCCCAATGAGATAGGACGCACAAACGACCCCAAATACTGTCTCTATCACAGGATGATTCACCATCCTACCGACAAGTGCTATGTCCTCAAAGATAGAATTCAAGCCTTGGTCGATACCGGAGTCCTGACACTAAAGTCAGAGCAGAAGAAAGTCACTGCCAATATGGTGACCCTCGAGTTCGGCAAAACTCCAAAGGTCACGGTTCCTGACAGGACTTATTCAGTCCCTGTGCCACGGTTGGAAGTCAAGCATCCTCCAGCTAAAACTCAAGATAATAAGGGTCTTGTTCCCTTAACATTGGAGACAGGAGAAGTCATGTGGATACACCCAGACCTCGTCCAAGACGAATAGTGGGATTCAAAGAGACCCAAGTCAAAGGGCAAATCTTGCAATGTCATCTCCATCCTGCCAGACGACGACAATCTTACGTCGGCCTCTCTCAGCGATTCAGAAGGAGAAAAGCATGCTTGTGCAACACAAGCTGATGCGCCTCAACAGATGGGTACCCAATCCGAAAAATCATACTTGAGACAGTATGAGAAAGCTACTGGCGAGACACAACAGCAAACGACGTCAGTACAAGTACCAGCATCTGCTTCGATTCCAACCAAGGGAAAAGAGAAGCCTAAAGAGGTCCGATTTGACCAAGTCTTGAAGAAGCCTTCAGGACTAGGGCTTGACACGCCCTTTCGTTTTGACATATTGGCCCATTTGGCTAATATCCCGGCTCGCATCACAATACACGAGCTCCTTCGTCTCTCAAAGGAGATAAGAGAAGCACTCAGGGATGCGCTAGCCAATTCAGAATCCTTTCTGACATGCATGCCAGAGGTCCCTAACGAAGATGTTCAGTCTCCTTGCCCAGAATGTCATCACATACAATCAAAGGTGCCAGCCATTACATTCACGGCGGAAGATATGCTTCGCAAAGACAACAAGCACGATCGGCCTCTGTACTACACCGGATATATCGGTTCAACGTGCATTGAAAGAATACAAGTCGATCCGAGGTCCGCACTCAGCATCATCCCCAAAAGGCTTCTCTACTTCCTCGGCATACCGCTGTATAGGTTGTCCGCAACCACCACTACAATATACGGTTTCAATGCCGGGAGCAGTCACCCACTTAGGAAAATCTGGCTCCGTTGCAGAATCGGGAGCCTGAAGTCAGAAGTGACATGCTATGTCATTGACGCCGATACGTCATATAACCTGCTGCTAGGACGACCGTGGATCCATGCCAACTGGATCGTTCCTTCTACTCTGCACCAATGCTTCAAATATGTTGAAGATGATGCGACAGTACGAACTGTCTTTGCTGAGAAGCAACCATTCAAAGGGGTGAAAAATTACTTCACTGACGCTCTCCTGTATCAAGAGGCCGGTGGGACACCTAAAGAACCATTGCCGGACGATGATGAAAGTGGCAATGAGGCAGATTCAGAATCCGAAGCAGGCATGCCAGCCATTCTGATTGGTGAACCAATTATAGCATGTCTCAATAATCCCCAATGTAATACTCCTTCAGAGGATGAAGGTGAATGGGTAATTAATAATAATATTTCTTTCGATTATCCTGCGAGTGTTGGGCTGTTTAAATCCATTACGGATAGCTCCCTACACATGCCTTTACATAAGCCAAGTGCGTCCAGTACGCCCATGGAATCCGCAGAAGGAGCCGTTTTAGTGAACCCGCCATCCAAAGAAGGTCAGTTACCGATAATCTTCGGTAGAACCCAACCACGGGAACTCACGGCCGCAAATTCAAGTTCAGAATCAGACACTCCACAATTCTTTCATTTCGCACGGCCAGCGCGCCATATTATGAAGAAAATGGGGTACGACCTAAAACATGGAGCAGGCCTGAATTTTGGAAAAGGAAGGCGCGGTTTGATGCGTAACTTTGTGCCAAAGGGGAAGCCTGCAAACTACTATGATAGTACACGCAGGGGGTTGGGATATGTTACACCCACACCGTCAGCAACGGTTCAATTCAAAGACGATGAACCAATTCCATCACATTCAGCCTCATCCTCCGAGTGGGACTTAGATGTCAGTGTAGGAGGAATGTTCGAAAACCTCACTGTTAATATGACTTCAAGCAGTCAATTGGAGCCCACAGAAGCTGTTGACGAGGAACCATGGGCCCAGCAATTAGACCTTCAATGGGAAAAGCGATTTGAATTGCGCGAACCACCTACTGAAGACAAGGTGATGCAGGTCAACTTGGGTAATCAAGACTACCCCAAGCCCATCTTTATAAGTGAAAGCCTATCACTTACAGAGAAGGAAGAATTGATAATACTCGTAAAGGAGTATATAGACGTCTTCGCATGGAGCTACGAAGACATGCCTGGACTTGATCTGCAAGTCGCCATGCACCGTCTGAACATCAAGCCCGACGTCAAGCCAGTCAAGCAGCAACAACGTCGGTTTCGCCCAAACATCATGGAAGCTATTGAAGCCGAAGTTCACAAGCTCATTGCATGTGGCTTCATCCGAGAGGAACAACATCCAGATTAGGTAGCCAACATCGTCCCCGTCCTCAAGAATAATGGGAAAATACGGATCTGCATCGACTACCGTGATCTCAATACGGCCTGTCCTAAAGATGAATTCCCGCTACCCATCACCGATGTCATGATCGACAACACATGTGGATTCGAAAGGATGTCTTTTATGGACGACTTTTCAGGGTACAATCATATTAAGATGTATCCCGACGACGAGAAGCATATTTCGTTCCGAACACCATTGGGGGTATACTGCTACACTGTAATGCCCTTCGGACTGAAGAACGCCGGAGCAACCTACCAGCGGGCAATGAGTACGATCTTCTGCGATCATCTCTGGAAAACGATAGAATGCTATATCGACGACATTGCTGTCAAAAGCCGCAGCAAAGATGACCATCTTCATGACTTAAGAACGATGTTCGACATAATGCGGGCTCATCAGCTGAAAATGAATCCAACAAAATCCTTCTTGGGAGTTTCGAGCGGCAAATTCCTTGGGTTTATTGTCACATCAAAAGGGATTCATCTTGACTCAGATAAGGTCAAAGCCATTCAAAGCATGCATCCACCGAGGAACCTCAAAGAGCTTAGAGGCTTGCAGGCAGACTGGCTTATATCAGAAGATTCATCGCAAATCTCTCAGGCCGCTGTCAACCGTTCACCCGACTCATGAAAAAGGGTGTTTCCTTCGTATGGGATCAAGCTTGCCAGGAAGCTTATGAAGACATCAAGAGGTACCTCACAAAGCCTCCAGTCTTAGCGGCCCCTACATCAGGGAAACCATTTTTACTTTATGTAAAAGCTATGGACTATTCTCTCGGTGCCCTCCTCACTCAAAAGGACGACAATAGTCACGAGCAAGCCATTTATTATCTAAGCAGGACTCTCATAGGAGCGGAATCTCGCTACAATCCTATCGAGAAAGAGTGTTTGGCTCTTGTCTTCGCTGTTCAGAAGACACGACATTATTTGGTTGGCCAAACCATACACGTCATCTCCAGGGTGAACCCATTACGTCTCCTTATGACAAAGCGAGGATCACTGAATTCAAGATTGGCTAAATGGGCACTTCTTTTGTCTCAATACGACATGATCTTTACCCCTCAGAAGGCGGTTAAAGGTCGGGCCCTTGCAGAGTTCTTGGCTGCTCATCCAGTTCCGGAACATTCAAAACTTCACGAGGATATTCCAGATGAAGTCTTCAACTCCAATATAACCTTAGAGGAGGAGGTGTGGCAGACGTTCTTCGACGGAGCATCGCGAATGGGCCCTAAAGGCAAGATTATTGCCAGAGTGGGGGTTGTGTTTATCTCCCCACAGAATCATGTCCTTCCCAGAGCATTTTCTCTGACAGAATCGTGCTCCAACAATGTAGCAGAATATAATGTCCTGCTCATTGGTCTTCAGCTTGCCCATGGAATGGGGGTACGCTACCTCGAAGCCTACGGCAATTCAAAACTAATTATCAATCAGGTTAAAGGCGAGTATGAGGTCCGCCACGAGGATTTGGTGCCTTATTACCATACAGCCATCGAATTGGCTAACCTATTTGAAGGTTTCTACATCGGGCACGTGTCTCGATCTCAGAATACCAGGGCGGATGCTCTTGCTGCATTAGCAACAACATTAGCCTTACTGGTCGACACCGAGTATCACCTCACAGTGACAACTCGACATCTTGTATGCTCTAAGCATATGTTAAGAACCCGAGAGGTCTATAATATCTCAACGGATCTTGAGCCGAGAGATTGGCAATTTCCTTTCATCGACTATGCCTTACATGGTCTGCTGCCAGACGATCCTAAAGAAGCGGCTTCTATCAGACGAAGGTCTCTCCGTTTCTACTACGATCCAACTCTGAAGACACTTTACCGTCGTTCATATGACGGTGTCCTCCTCCGTTGCCTTTCCAATTCAAAGGCACAGGAAGTGCTTAAAGAAGCACACGACGGCACTTGCGGAGCTCACCAACCAGGTCTAAAGCTCAAGGACAGGTTGCATAGGCTTGGATATTATTGGCCAACCATGATAGCCGATGCCATCCAATACGCACGAAGGTGTAAAGCATGCCAGATTCATGCGAATTTCATACACCAGCCTTCGGAGTTGCTCCACCCGACTGTTGCTTCATGGCCATTTGAAGCATGGGGAATAGATGTCGTAGGGCCAATCAGCCCCTCTTCGACAAGAGGTCACCAGTTTATCCTGGCAATAACCGATTACTTTTCAAAGTGGGCGGAGGCTATACCATTGGCTGAAGTCAAAACCTCTAATGTGGTTAATTTCATCAAACACCATGTCATCCATCGATTTGGTGTCCCTAGGCGGATCATCCACGACAACGATCCCCAATTCATAAGCCAAGTATTCTATCAGTTCTGCGATAAATACCGAATTCAGAATGTGGCTTCAACTGCCTATAATCCCGCCGCTAATGGCCTGGCGGAAGCATTCAACAAAACGATCATCAAGCTACTCAAGAAGTTCGTCTCCTCGAACAAGCGAGATTGGGATGAAAAGCTTGGCGAATGTCTTTGGGCCTACCGAACCACGGTTCGGACTCCGACAGGTAATACGCCTTTTTTCCTGGTGTACGGGTGTGAAGCAGTCATACCTTTGGAAATTCAGATGCCGTCATTGCGAGTCGCTCTAATGACTAAGATCACATCAGAGGACAATGATCGATCGCGCCTTCAAGAGCTCGAAGCCCTAGATGAGAAGCGGCTACAAGCTCAGCAGCATATCGAGTTGTATCAAGCTCGAATCTCAAAAGCCTTCAATAAGAAGGTCAAACAGAGGGTCTTCCAGAAAGGAGACCTGGTTTTAGCCGTCAGACGACCGATGATTATGACGCATAAGACCAAAGGTAAATTTCAGCCTAAATGGGAAGGACCGTTTGTCATAGAAACAGTCTATTCAAACGGAGCATACCGCCTTATGACTTCAGATGGCGACCTACTCATGATGCCGGTCATTGTCAAGTTCTTAAAGAAGTATTATCCTTAACCAAGGATCCTTCTCATGATCAAGTTAACATTACACCTCTGATCAAGACCTTCGTGTTCAAAGTACACACAAAGAGAGCCTTTCTCTTCCTCCAAGCGAGATCACACAACCATAAACCAGTAGGAACCTGGCCATACACTGTTTGTCTTAAAGGAGAATCAAGGTTACACATACGTTAACCAGATGATCCAACATCCTTAATGATTAAGGATAGAGGAAAATGTTGGCCTTTAAGCCCAACATAAATCCTCGACAACTCATCATGCTGAGGGGAATAGCATGGCTAGCCCAATTCAAACGGTAGTTGGTAAAGGCATATCAAACCCGTTGACAGCTGGGGATTTGCTAAAAATCCTAAGGGACCAGTTCCCATTTGATTCCCTCTCCAAAATCACTTACCAATTCTCATCCATAGAATGGTAAGACCACATATGCATTTCGCTGTTACGTTAACATTAAACCTATGACAGTGATTCCCTCGTTTTTTTCCCGCGAAAACGAGACCTCCAAAACCACTTACCAATTCTCATCCATAGAATGGTAAGACCACGTATGCATTTCGCTGTTACGTTAACATTAAACCTATGACAGTGATTCCCTCGTTTTTCCCCGTGAAAACGAGACCTCCAAAATCACTTACCAATTCTCATCCATAGAATGGTAAGACCACATATACATTTCGCTGTTATGTTAACATTAAACCTATGACAGTGATTCCCTCGTTTCTCCCCGTGAAAACGAGACTTGTTCCAAACTCCATTACAACCTTGAGCTTGGTGGCGTCTCATTCGGTTATGTCATTGCGACCTCTGAACCAGCAGACAGTCAAGTCTCAATTTCGAGCTTGTCGACATTTACAAAAGACAAGTCTCAACCCCGAGCCCTGTTGACATTTACAAAAGACAGGTCTCGATACTTGTTGACATCTACAAAAGACAAGTATCACCAACCTTGAGCTTGGTGGCGTCTCATTCGGTTATGTCATTGCGACCTCTGAACCAGCAGACAGCCAAGTCTCAACCCCGAGCCCTGTTGACATTTACAAAAGACAGGTCTCGATACTTGTTGACATCTACAAAAGACAAGTATCACCAACCTTGAGCTTGGTGGCGTCTCATTCGGTTATGTCATTGCGACCTCTGAACTAGCAGACAACCAAGTCTCAATTTCGAGCTTGTCGACATTTACAAAAGACAAGTCTCAACCCCGAGCCCTGTTGACATTTACAAAAGACAGGTCTCGATACTTGTTGACATCTACAAAAGACAAGTATCACCAACCTTGAGCTTGGTGGCGTCTCATTCGATTATGTCATTGCGACCTCTGAACTAGTAGACAGCCAAGTCTCAATTTCGAGCTTGTTGACATTTACAAAAGACAAGTCTCAACCTTGAGCCCTGTTGATATTTACAAAAGACAGGTCTCGATGCTTATTGACATTTACAAAAGATAAGTATCACCAACCTTGAGCTTGGTGGCGTCTCAATCGGTTATGTCATTGCGACCTCTGAACCAGTAGACAGCTAAGTCTCAACCTTGAGCCCTATTGACATTTACAAAAGACAGGTCTTGATACTTGTTGACATTTACAAAAGACAAGTATCACCAACTTTGAAGCTCGGTGGCTCCTCAACCAGTTATGTCATCGCGACCTCTGAACTGACAGACTGCCAAGTTTCAGCATTCAATCCAGCAAAGGACTATTCTCTCAAATGGCACCAATACAATTTGGAACCAACAATTCAGAAAATGGAACAATTGGGAGATTCGACAGGGAGTCAAAACAAAAATTATTATTTTTATTAATTACAAAAGGATGGGATACATGGAGGTACATATATTGCGACCTATGGGCGTACATTATAAGATCTGATTCGCTCTTCAAGGGAAGCTAGCCTCGTCCTCCTGTCATCAGCAGCCCGGACAAGCGCCTGCGACCTTAGCTCAGCCTCATTAAAGTTCGTCGCCTGGGCCAAACGAGCTTCGACCTCCGCCAAAGTTGCCCTCTGTACTAACTCCTGCCGTGAGAGTTCGTCACTCTGGGCCTTAAGCTGCCCAAGCCGCGTTGTCTCTTCAAGACGCACTGGTTCAGCCCTGGATAAGAGAAGATTTGCCTTCCTGATCATTTCCTTGGCCTTCCCAATTTTGTCTTCAGCGTCAAGAAGAGCACTGGTGGAAACATCAATGGCATTCCCAACCCCTACTTTCCTTGTCTCCAAGGATTTCAAGTCAGAAGAAATAGCCTTAGCAACCTCCTGAGCAGCAAGACGGGCTTCATGCATTTGAGTGACAAGATGCGCAAGCTGCTCATTAACCGAAGACTCCAGGTCTGAGCGGCTAAGACGGCGTCATTCCTCTACGTCCCTCTCAAATTGATCTATCAGGAGTTCCAAGGCAGTGGCCTGGTGCTTCAAGGTCCCGAATACTTTCAATACTGCGGGAGAGGACCACCTTTAACGTTGAGAACGGCATAGTCGAACCTTTCAAGACCAGATCGATGGATCGCCCTAAGCCTTTATAAAAGCTATCGACTATGTCACCTATAAAATCATTTCAATCTCGGCCACTTCTGGTAGACGGACAACCTCAGGAAAATCCACTAGCCTGGTTGACACTACTGTGGAAGGAACGGCGGGAACACTGGCTGCAGCAGCATGACAGGTCGTCAATGATCTCGGCGGAGTCCTCATTGAAACCAGTACACTAGCCACCGCTGAGGTAGGACTAGTGATCATCTCCTGAACAGCAGGCTCAACCACCAGCGTTGGGGAAGAAGGGCTTGTAATCACCCTCAGCTCTGCACGTGCCATAACTGACGGCGCCTCAATCGTTGATATAGTTGGGAGTGAGGACACCTCCGGGACTACCACCCCTTCAACCTCTGTTCCTTTGGCTAGCTCAGGCCGATAAAGGGGCAAATCACCATACAGCGCGTCCAACATAGCAGCATCCGCCGCAGTCGAAGTGCTTATATCACCCCTGGACTCCTCAGGAAGATCAACTGGTTCCCTTGAAGTTGACGCACCATGAGGCGGAACAACTGCAACAAAATTGTGTTTAGGCAAGACACAATAGGCAGTAGAAGCCAAAAGGTCAGAACAATACCAAAAGACGATGTCGCCTCAAACATCTCGGCAGCCGCATCAGTCTCCATGGGCTCCATCGGAAAATTCTTTGCGGAGTCAACACGAATGGCCGGCCCGCTTTCGCTTGCCGAGTCTCCCGTAGACCATCCAATAGAGCTTGACGCTACAGGACTTCCTTTGGAAGTCCCAGCGCCCGAAGGACCAATGTCAGCCGCATCACCTCCAGACTCCTCCAGGAGGGCAAAAGAGCCAGCTTCAGTTTCATAAGTAAACAGGGGATCAAAATGTTCCCCTTGCTCTCCAGTGGCCTCAACTCCTGTATCAAGAAGCAAATAATGAGCTATCCGGAACACATAAAAAATATATTACAAAGACGAAGCTGATCTTACCTAAGTTCGGAGCAACTTCGCCAGTAGTCGGTTCAGCAACCGACGGTTCAACTACTGAGGGGACAAGAGGAGGAACCGCCACAGATGGTTCGCCCTCTACAACAACCGTAGGAGCTCGACGACAGGGTTTCTTCACCAACTGTTTCCTATGCGACCCACATGTCCGTTTGCGCTTTAGAGGGACATCAGAACCTTCCTCCTCCACTTCTTCTACATGTCTTGGGGGAATTGTCCCCATCACGCCTGAACCAGCTGCAAGAGTCTTGGCACCAGCCTCTGCTTCGAAGCGAGGACTTTCCGCATCTGAGGCTTCGCTGTCATCCACAGCAACGAATTGCTCCATGCCTGGGATGTGAACCCTCCTATCTTCCCTTCTCTCAGAGACTTTCCGCTTTAGCCGCTGAGAAATTAACTTCACACCAGAGCTGTTAGCCTTGAATCCAAGGGGTGTGGAGTTGGAAGTTGCGTACCACTGGCAAAAGCACAGGGTCATTAGAAGATTAGGAGTCCTCAACGGCGTACGCAGCCACGCCCCAGTACAACCCGCAATGAAGAATTGCCAAGCACGGGCCCCATCAATAAGGCTCCCCATAAAAGCCAGATTGAGATTCGGGTTGCCCACGTATAGTTGGTCATATTCAAACTGTCGAGCAAACCGACTTGGGACATAAGACTCCAAGTAGCAGCTATCCCCGCTCCGGTATAATAGATGTGAAGGCCGGATGCTGACCAGCCACTCAAAAACTCCCCGGCTCAGGGACGAATGCCCCTCCCCCGTATATTTGAACTCTTCCCCATAGCCTGCACCCCGAATACGGGGAAAATAGCGGAAGAGACTATAGACGTCATAGCGACGTACTAATTTACGGGCCTCAGCCACGTAAGTCTTCTGCCATGAGCATCCTTCGAATCGGCGGAGGAGCGCCATTCGAACATCTTGTGGGGGGTCCTCTCCAGCTTCAATCAAAGAAGGACAATGCAGGGTGAACCACGCCATTAAGTAAGTATACGGCAGACCTATTCTGGGGTTAGGTCCGTCGCGGGGCGAAATGGCCCCCTTTCCACGCTTCGTCATTGGTGGCCGGCAAAAAGCCTCCGTCAATGCACGAAGGCCTCTCTGGATACAGCACACCATGGCCGAAAGAAGTCCCAGAGGATGACTATGAACTAAACGAACAGCGGGCAGCAAAATATTTGGATGAACGATGTCACCTGAAGAAGACGGCACCACGCACCTCTTCAGCCAAACTGTTAAGAAACCAGCCAGAAGTGCCTTCCGGGACATCGGCCGGTGGGCCTGATGATGGAAGCTCCGAAGGACATCACCCTGCTCATAGGGACCATCGTCTTCCTTCACAACTAGATCCCCTTGGAAGTGCTTTCGCATCCGGTCAGAGATGTCTTCATCAGCAACTCCACAGTGAGCCGCTTCAGGAGTATTCTCCATATCCGGGAATAAATAATCTCCCCAGCTCTTCAAGCTACAGGAAGTTCCCTTATTGCCCCCATGCATACTGGAGCAAATGTACAAGTGGCACATTAACTCCCTATAGGTCTCGAACAAGGCAGGCTCCTACTTCTCCAGAAGAGCCAATTCTGCCTCGCACGGGAAGTATTCTTCATAGGGAAGAGACCCAAAAGGCAGAGCAGAGGCTTCCTACATCTCATGCAAGGCCATACCCAATTCACCAACAAGGGTGAAGAAAGTCCCCGAAGCTGGGCAATACAATTCAAAGATGGCGTAGAAGCACGCCACGTTCATCTCAATACCGTAGCGGGTCGCCCTGACGGCCTCATAGAGATTCAGACTCTCTAAATCCTCCTCGAAATGAGCAAGGATGTATACAGTTAAATCCCTCCACCATGCCTTCGGAGGGTGAATCCAGCCTGGAGTCCTGAAGTCAGTAGCTGGATAGTTCCCATTGACCTTGCAGAATTGGTTGCCAAAGGTCAGCGCTACTGCAGGATTTTCTCCCACTGGGATCTCTCGCGACATATTCCCAGGATGTAGACCCATTATGCAATGAGGAGGCCCCGCTCTTGTATAACCAGGAGATTGAAGCATCAATTTTCCTATGTGAACAGAGTCAGTACTCCGGCTCACTTCCCACAACATCTTCCGAGCCTGCGTCACGCACTGGAAGGAAGACAAAGAAAAATGACGCTTGTTGGACGGAAGGTAGAACTTCTCACCATCCAACTGGAAAATCCACTGCCCTTTCCCTGCCAGTAGTTGGTGATTAGGGTCTGGTGCGGCATCCCCGAACATGAAGTTGGGCTTCCTGTAAGTTCGACGGTCGATATCTTCAAGGGAGCCGTAGGCAAAATACTCCTCGTGGTGTATTGATCACCACCATGAGTAAGCGTATCTCGGACGACAGAACTCCGCTCACTAAAAAGAGAAGCCTGCCCTTGAAATTGCAGGCTGATATTGCCGTCCGATCCCCTGGTCATCCCGAATAGGTTGTTTAAAGGACCAAGAGTGTAGTGCACTGCAGAAGCAAAAAAAAGGAATTATGATTAGTTCACTAGCCAAGCGAACACAAAGACATAATTTTCACCAAGGCATAGCCTCGCCTTTTGAGCGAAGCTAGCAAGGCGATAGCTTCGACAAAGCTTAGCCTCAAGTCAAGTCCGCGTTTCGCAGAAAATGTCCAAGTGTTAGCTTCGCGTCGAGAAAGCTTAAGCAGAAGGCAGTACAGCCCCGAGGACTAACTTCGTCAAAAGGGCATTATGGTCATTAATCTTTTACGGCCACGATTGAAGGGACAGATCCGTATCCTGTTGTTCAACAGGACGAAAACAGTCCAAGTGATAGCTTCGCACGGAAGCTTAAAGAAGAACTGTTCAGTTCTTAGATTCCCGTCCAAGAGAATAAAGGAAATTCAGGGAAATGGATTCCCTAACAATAACAAATCATGCTCGATCGTTCTGGATTCATCCAAAGATAGCCAAATATCAGCTTTAAAATAGAGACGGCAGTCTCTAATCAAAAGGGAAAGTCTCTTACCGGCAATTGGTCGTTCGATGACCGGAGGAGGAGAAGGACCCTCCGCTGCAGAAGTTGCCACTTCTTTCCCCGCTCGTCTTTTGGGCGCCATTGAAGAGCTACAGAAGCTTTCAAATTTTCTAAATGGAGAGGAAAGAGGAAGAAGGAGAGTCAAAGGTCTCTAAAAATTTCAAGTAAAGAGATCTGCTCTTTCTCAGCCCGATCGGGCTTTTATAGGCCAATCAGCGCCTGAAATGATGCCTTGTAAACAGTACAGGTTGTCGTTTCAAATTAATTCGAAATGCCGCCTAAAGCGCCTTCCCAAGAAGCGCTGCTTCAGCCACTAAGGGTTAACCTCGCCATGAGTCAAAGTGCGGACTTCGCACAAGTTCATCAAGAACTTCGCCAAAAGGGTTGCCTTAGCCCGCTAAAGGCACAGTTCGCCGACATGTCAGTTTCGCGCGAATCTCATTCAAAAAGGACCCTGTCCTTAACTCCGCACGAAGTTCAGCCCCGTTATAGCCAAATTCTCAATGAAGGCAGGCAAAAATCAAATGAGCAGAAAATGAACTTTCATTGATTTAAGAGCAAAGGTACATTGATATTACATCAAGGTTGTGTTTCGTACAACAGATTCGGTTGCTCAGCAAGATCATTTGCGCAAAAGGCATACAAGTGGTTTTATCTGCTTCCAAGCCAAACCAACTGGACACGAAAGGCCTTCCTCCTGCACAAGACTGTAATCCTTCGCATAAGGACAGATGGTGCCACCAGGACAGATGGTGCCACCAGGAGAAGGTCAGTGATCTCACAGGTGACGTCCGCTTTCCCGAAGTGGATCATCTCAGATAAGCGACCACCAGCCTCGCCTCAAAAGGGATCATCTCGAATAAGCGACTGCCAACAGCCTCTGGGACACACATCAGCTGCCCCAATTTGTTCCTCCTACTTAAAAGTAAAGCTTCAACTGGGGAAGCATAAGGCAACTTTTTGGTCTCTTTCATCAAGTCACAAAGTTGGCGAACATAGCTCACTGCAATGCAAATCAGAACAGATTGGCAGTTAAACACGGGAAAAGCTGCAAAAATACTAAGTCAAATTCTTTGGGGCGAAGCGATCCAATTTCAGTTAAAGCAGAGGATAAGCCTCGCTTGCACAGCAGTGATGGGCTAGCTCAGCAAACGCCAAGTCCTAACCTCGCCTATATGGCTAAGCCAGACTGATCCTGGGGGACACAGTCTTAGCCCCACCTATATGGCAAGACTGGCTCAACTTTGAAGAAACTAAGTCCCAAGTTCTGCCTGTGCAGCAAACTTAGCATGCAGTGATCTTTCTCTGATCAAGTCAAGATGATAGCTTCGCTGGGAAGCTATGCTGAAATCCTCCTCCGCAGATCAGTTAAATGGAGAACAAGGGGAGTTAATCCCTGAAGCAGCTGATTACAGCTACAAAGCTAAGTTAAGGGAGATGAATTCCCTAAAGTTGGTGAAGTCGTTGAATGATCAAGACTTACCGGTCCTTGGCCGGATAATGACCAGAGTGGGCATTCCCACTACTTTAGAGATCTGAGTATCTCTCTAAACTAAGAGAAGAGGAGAAGAGCAGATCACTTCTCTTCAGAGGACCTCAAGTGTCCTATTTATAGGCCCCATGGCCTGAGCATTGCCACCTCAAGCGTGGAAGCACGAGCGCATTTAAGACATTTACTGCGCCTTGAGAAAAGGGACGGTTTCCCTTGGAACCATGCAAAGGAAGAAGCATCTCCCTCATAAAGGCACTCATGACGCCTTGAAGAGAGGGAATATCCTCCCTTGGAAACGCGCGAGGAAAGAATATCTCCCTCGATCAGTGGGAGAGAAGACGTAACCCTTCTCGTAACCGGCCCACGGCAGTTGGCCTTGGAAAAGCAACAGATGTTCCAGAGCGAACTTACCTAGCCGCGAAGCTACCCAGACGCGAGTCTACATGATTCCTCAGCGAATCTACATCCCAAAACAGGATTTAAAGCGAAGCTGAACTCAACCATCATGGCGACGTTCATACTCCACACACCACCGATCAAAGCAGTTCAAAGTGTTTCGAAGTCTGAGTTATTGCAGACTTTCAAAAACTTTGAAGGGGTCTTGTTGACACTTAAAAAGACAAGATTCTTATTGGTCCGAACAATGTCTAAACTTGTTGACATTTACAAAAGACAAGTGACAGACGAGCTGAAGACCAGTCTCCACCCATCTCCGAGGGACAAGGAAGCAACTTGGACTCCACTGATCCAGCAAGCAGACAGTGAACCTGATATGTTTCTGAACAGACCTCAGCAGGTCTAAGATGCTAGCACTTAGCATCACATGAGCCCAAAGGGATAGCCTCGCCTGAGAGGCTAACATCATCCAACTTCACCTTGAAGCCATTCAAAGCTCCGCCAGGAAGCTAACTTATAGCTTCGCCTGAGCACAACTCCGCAGAGAGTTAACTTCGCTTGAAGCTACACAACTGCGCAGAAGGATGTTCAGTATCTTCGCCACAGATGTTATCTAGCTCCGCTGAAGAGCTTTCTTCTGACTTCGCCAGGTGCGCCTTCCAGCTCCGCTGTGAGCTCAACACGGTAGCTCCGCTGTTGGTCTGCTATGGTCAACCTTTGACCAATCAAATCTCCAGATGAGATCAGATCTAATCAGATCAAATCCAATTAAGATCAAATCGGAGATCAAATTCGGCAGTTGATTGCCACAATATCTTGACTCTTCTGAAACGAGTAAGAAGATCAGGGGAAATCCTCCAACGATATGGAAAGGATCAAAACAGATCAAGAGGATCAACCGACTTGCCATTTCTAGCTTCGCAGAAGCTGATCCTAGCCTCGCAGTAAGGCTACTTTCCAGATTTAAACAGATTTGATTCAATCTGTTTCCATATTTTCAAGGGACGATTATACCCTTGCTCTCCCTATAAATAGCCCATCAGGGTACGTGGAGAAAAGACGGAGAGACGCAAGAGAGAAGACTCCACAAGCAAAGACTTCTTCAAAAAGCACCGTGCGTTCTCGAATTCAGAGACTTTATAGAGAATTGCTTCTCTAATCAGGGTGCTGATACCCTAAATACCTTCTTCTCAAGGAATCTCCGGAACCAGGCGAGAAGGAATTCCTAATTGAAGGCTGTTTTGAGAAGTAGCAAGAGGGTTCTACCAACCTTCTGTTCTCTGATTCCCCGAACCAAGCGAGAAGGGAATCTCATCGCTCGCATCGTCAAAGGGACAAAGTGGTCGCGCGCTGACCAGACTCCTATCGGCACACTTCTCCAGAATCTCTGAGGAGATCTACTTGTAATCTTTTTTAAGAATACTTGTAATTTAGCTCCTTAACTCTTTTTATTGTAAAGTTTTCCCCTTTGCAAATCAATGGAAAACAGTCTCTAAGGAGAAGAGGGGGAAGAAGGAAAGAAGGAGAAGAGAGAGAAGAAGAAAAAAAGAAAAGAAAGAAAAAGAAAAGGAAAAGAAAAAGAAAAGAAAGAGCGAGAGGGAGAAGTGACGGGGTGATGGGAAGATGCTAGCCCACGTGGGGGCGCAGGTGAGTTGGGGGGAGGAAAGGAAAGAAAAAGAAAGAAGGAAAGATTTCAAAAATAAATAATATTATTTTAATGTTGAAAAAATTGACTATTCCAGAAAAATCCCCAAAAATACCTAAAACTAGAAAACATCACCCCGAGAAATAATTTGAAATCATTTTTAAGAAATAAAATCCTGATTTCAAATTAAAAATCCAGAATCTACCGGTGATACCGGTCAAACTTCGATAAATTCTGAAAAATCTCTAAAAATGCGTTAAGGTAGAAAATGTGATTTTAAGAAATAATGTGAGAACAGATTTGAGAAATTCAACTCCGTTTATAAATTAAAAATCCTAAAATCGACCAACAATACTGACCGACACCAAATTCAGTGGAATTTTGATAAATTCAGAAAAAATCTCTAAAAATGTATTGAGATAGAAAATACGATCCTAAGAAATAATATGAAAACAGTTTTTAGAAATTCAACTCCGTTTGTAAATTAAAAATTCGAGAATCGATCGGCGGCACCGGTCGATACCGGTTTTGAAGGTTTTGCAATTTAATTCAAAAATATTCTAGAAAATCATGAAAAATATAAAATATTAAGAAATGAGGTATAAAACTGAAATCGGTCAAATTTGACTACCGAAAAGATCATATCAAACAATACAGTAGGATAAGATCCCTAGTTCAGACTAGGGCTGACTCCGAGTCCACGAGTCCGGATCCAATGCAAAATGGTCACATAAATAATTATAAAATAAAAATAAATATGGGAAGTAAATTAAAAAATATGATCAAAAATTTTGAATATGTATCTAAGTACATATTCCAGGAACGGGGTGTTACATTCCATCAACCTTACAAAAATTTCATCCTCAAAATTTCTATAAGGGGGAAATGAACACAGGAGAGATAGGAACGAAGATTATACCACTTAAGATATGAATAACTAAGGATAATTCTCCTAATAGATTGAACAAGACCTTGGGACTAGATGCCTTCTGCACTTTCTGCCATATCTATCTTCTGACAGTGATATACTAATACTGATTTGATAACTACTAACAAGAGAATACTGTCAGAACTTTAGTAGAGTGACTTATCTGAATAATATGAAGCGGGCTGACTTGGAGAAATGATCATTAATATTCTTTTCCGGACTATGAGATAAAACTGATAAGGTCTGTAGAAATTCATAGAAATTCATAGTAATGAAACTCATAATATAAAATCTCTGCTCGGCATGAAGTCGTGCTTGACTAAGAGTCCACAATAGGATTCTCCGACGTGTTGCATACTTACAGTTACTCTGAGAATAGACTAAAATACCAAAGATAAAGAAAATCCTGATAATTCTAAGCATAAATAAAGAAGAACGATAATAAAAAAACTCTGAATACTGAGTGTCATCGCTCTGAAAGATATAGCCAAGAATATAGAATACCCATAGAGAATCCCGAATACTGACTTCTGAAAGATAACCCGATCATAGATGAAACATTTAGAGAATACCCAAGCCCTGCAAGGTTGGCCGAATAGATCGTCGGTAAAGATTATGACAAGTTGGTGCAGATGCAGCTAGAAAACCTGGTTCACTAAGTTCATGCAACACATTAGGCGGAAGGAATCTAGAGAATGAGGCTAGGATGTTAAACACTGTCGGAATTAGCCACGAGTGAAGCTAAACCTAGGTGGGGCCATTGCGTAACACAACGTCAGGCGCTAAACACAAGGGTGCGGCAGAGCTAACACTCTGTGAGACTCGCACTTGGCGGAGCTCACGTGGCGAAGCCAGCGCGTAACACATCACCAAATGTTAAGCGCCAGGGTGCAGCAAGGCCCACGCCCGATTGAGCACGTGTGGCTAGAACACGACTCTAGATTGGCGAGACTAGCGGGATCTGTGGCTCATCAAATACATAAGGACTGCTAAGCGTTGTGGCCCCGAAGGACAAGATCAAGAATTCTAAATAATCGAGATGAGTCATGAAAGTTGTCTTCTGGATAATAGTCTGACTGTAAATCGATCTGAGAATACCCGAGCTTCATAGAGCTAATCAAAGAGATCATATAGTGGCTTCGTTCTACCATCTACCGCTTCATTTCTAGTCTATTAATATCTTAAGTTGGTATAAAATTACGAAAACTAGAATAGAAAAAAATGAAAGAGATACAGGAAATAAAGGAAGAACAGTCAAGAAGAAATAGATAACTCTGCACTTGTAGTTGGAGTGTATAATCAGGACTCATGCATAAAGTTGCAAATTTCATTACCATTAATTTGTCGACTGGTTGTACTGTGGATGTGAGAGCCTAGGCACTAATACCATCCTATAACGCCCCGATCTCGCAGGTACGGAGATGTTTCTGCGACGTTATATGTAAGTAAAAAATACCCTCACATATATACGCTAAGCATTAGTATAGACAAGAATCAGAGCTCAGAAATACGTGGTACATTATACATTCCAACATATGAGTACAATTACAAAGTTATCATAAGATGTGACACAATATTACAAGAATATTACATCACTAATAGGTACAAATGCGAGATATCAAAGTGATGTACAAGCGTAATAGTACAAAAGGCGCTCACGACTTACATGAGAAAATACTTGAGAGATAAGTAGGAGGCCTGGAAGGATAGGGTTTCGGACGGTCTGCCGATGATCCACACTTTCGTTGCGCATCTCTGATCAGCAACTGGGAGAATCCACAAGCTCCAAGCTTCAAGATCTAGACATGAGATCCAGGGGAGTCAGAACTCCCCAACGAGTGGTGTTGCGAATGTCACGTGGCTTACAAAAATAAGCACACGTGTATTGATAAATCTGAATCATAAACATACATTGAAAACCGTGTCGTGAGCACAGGCATGCAGGAGCAAGTAAGAAGGTAACAAGTAAAGTAAATATGGTAAAACTAGTTATATAAGCCCAAATTACCGATCCATGAGGTTAGTACGTTGAAGGAATAATTCAAATAAGGAAACCCTCATATATATACCATATATACCTCACGTCACTGAATCCTGAGTTCATATAGCCTGAGTTGATTCCTAAACTACGAAAACATCATAAAACCGATAGAAAATCGATAACAACAATTACAGGCAAAACCAGTTGTATAAGCTCAGATTACGGCTTCATGAGACCAGTACATCGAAGGAATAATCCAAACAAGGAAACCCTCATCTATATACATTTATCCCATGTTACCGTAATCTGAGTGTATACAACCCGAATTGCAAAACAACTCTACGAGTTATTGATTAGCACTTTATTATTATTATTACTCTTCTGACCCATATATCTAAGTATGTGTATAGGCGTACGTTCCATCCCACATACATCCATATATGAGTAAGTTGAGCTTGTTATTCGAAAGTGATGTGAGACCAATGTGTTATGTTTATAGTGGGTCCCGTACATACCCAGGACCACGGCTCAGGATGTTCCAGTGTTGACCCAGAACCTGCCGCTAGGCAAACAGGAAGGTGGGTCTTATATTATACCCATTCAAGAACATAACAGGAGGTAGGGAGTCAGAGCTTCCCTCGGATACCTTGAGGCCCTCAGGTAGATCTGGCAATTGAAGTTGCACAACATACCTAATACCACTGTAAACATATTCACCACTTGAAGTCCATCAGTTTCCCCTTACCTGATGTAAGTTGGTCTTTTTATAGTTTATTATTATGTAATTATCATATTACGGGAATAGCAGGAGCAGGACAGGTTTAGGAATTACAGGGGTACATAAGTACTAGAAATACATGTCACTGTATATATAATACAGGATAGCACGCAGGATTCCCAAAATATGGTAATCACAAGGAAAGCAGTAAGGTATCGGTGGCCGGTGATACGTGATATCAAACAGGTGTCAGGTGATAACATGCAGGGGTCAAGTGATAGAAGGCAGGAGTTAGGTGTTAAGTAATAGCATGGTGGGTATCTATCATATATTCAATATAAAAATAGTACCGATATAGGGAATCAGTACGAATATAAGAAAATGGTACCGATACAGAGGATCGGTACGAGTACAGGAAAAACGATACGTTTGGAAAACAGTATAATATAGTTTTCAAACTCTTTACAACCATCAAGGAAAGAAAAATAATAGAATTAACAAGTAGACAAGCGAGCATGCAAGCTAGCGTACATCCAAATGAAGCTAAGTGAGCTAAAGCGATGCTAACGTACAGCACTAGACGTCATCACATTCGGCGTGGTTAGCGCTCACGGTACGGCTAAACGCATACGATGGAGCGAGCATATGAACGCTATTCTATCATGTGTGAAGTAGCCACGTTCACAGTGTAGCTACGCTCGAATGGAGTTACCGACAAAGAGCTGAGCGTTAGGTCCGCCTACCAGGCGAAGCTAAAAGACCTGACGGTCTGAATGCACTCCTCTTTTAAGGAAGTTGGTGAAAAGCCTAAAGGGCTGGAGGGCCGGAAGGCCAAGTAATTACCTGCAGAAGTGTTAGTACCGAACACATGCATATAACAGGTAATAGCTAAGCTATAAGTAGAGTAGTGAGGCCCGAAGGCTGAGCAAAGCAGGGGAAGTTGAAAGCACACCTAGAGGGGGGTGAATAGGTGTACGGCTAATCTAATGACAAATGATGCGGAATTAAAAACTAATTACAATACACTTAGTGTAATCAAAGAGTGCAGCCGAATTTCCGGTGAAAGGTTATGGACTATCTCCTCTAAATTCCTCTAAATAAGAGTTGAGGTGTTATGTAAAGCTCTCTTAGTTCAACACAAGTGAGGCACACAAATAAACCAAGCATATAGATGATATGAGTAATATGAATCAATGCAAGGCAAATAAGAGAGAGAGAGTTTAGAGATAGTGGATCAAACGCAAACATAAAATATGTTTCGAGGTTCGGGCACCCAGCTCTACGTCCCCGCCTTCACACAAAAGGATTTCCACTATATCGTCCACACAGGACTTCCCACACAGGGAAACTTCACTAAGGATTTGGGTAATACAACTTTGGAGTACACAACTCCTCTCTCCAACAAACGCAACCTCTACACAAGAGGTAAGGCACAATAACAATCACATCTACACTTAGAGGGATGGGCACTTAGCCAAACAACAATCACCTCTCACTAGAGGGATAAGGCACTAAGCCACACAACCACAATCACCTCTACACTTAGAGGGATACCAACACAACCTTCACAATCTCCACAATCACCTCTACCAAGAGGGATAACAACAAACCCAAATAAAAGAAGGTTTACAACTCTTGGTGGTATTAACAACCACAACCAATTTTCCTTACAAAACAATGATCCTAATAGATAGGATAGTGACTGAGATTTCCTGCACACAAAAATAAGGATATTAGATTTTGGAAATAATAGTGTGAGGTTCTCAGTTCTAATCCGCGGTAGCAGGGCTATGCGGGTCGTGATCCTCAGGGAGGGACTGCGATGGAAGCGTTAAGCAAGTTTCTCTAAAGTTTTTATTTTTATTTGTTAAGTTAGAAAGGAAGTGGTATTTACAATGGGTGGTAGAAAAGAATATGGAGATGATGTTGTATTTAATCTACAAAAATAAAATAAAAGAAAAGAAAAGAAAACTAACCTTGGTTGGAGAGAATATGTGAAAACCTAACACTTTCTACCTTATTTCGGAGGCATGAACGCATAAGGCATAGGATCGATCTCAGTCCGCTGTCGCATTAGGTCATCAAGCCTTGGGCAAGTATGAGTTGATACGCCTCGAGGAGGAGAACATCTCCATGGAATATCGTTGGCACCACCAATCTTTGGTATACTTGTGGTTCGGTAATCGCTTGTATGCTCGTCACAGATCAAAAGAAATAACGTAGAAAAGAAAAGGAGAACAAAAAGAAAAGTAAAGCAAATAAATAAAAGCAAAAATTACCTTCATTAATTGATACAATGGAGAAGAGAAGCATACATCAGTGTCACCCTCAACATAGCCATCTCCCTCTCTTGAAATAAAAGAAACCCTAATTACAAAACTAGAAGAAAGAGAAAAACCCTAAAAATCCTAACTTTGGCCCTTTGCTGGATGCTGGACGCTCTGTACGTTGCACTGCAGGGAATATTTATAGGTGCAGAAGAAAGTAGAGTCCCATCACAACTCCCCTACGAAATCTGGTATTCTGGATCAACTAGATTGCCGCGGAAATGCCGCGTTTCCGCGGCATTTTGGTGGCGGCTGGCCACGCGCTTTGGCGCGTGGCTTCGTCTGGTCCGTCCATGTGGTCGCCTGCTTCTGGAAGTTTTGATCCTGGCTCTTTATGTTGGGATTTTGAGATAACTTGGTAATCAAGTTACCTTGATCTCAATTATCCCAAATCTTTTATCACGAATTTCCTTCTTATCTTTGGCTTTTATGCTCATCCCGCAAGAGTTTAGGGTTGGGTAGAATTCTATCCTTCCCTCATCTTTAATAATTGCAACTTTAGCCCTTGTATAATTGCACTTTGACAATCTGATATTTGCACTTTGACTCTTGGGCTTCAAATATGGGCTTAGATCTGGGCTTTTGGGCTCTTTAAGCTTTATTTATTGTTAAAATAATAATTCGAGGCCTGCACACAATAAATCACAAAATATTAATAAATGTGCAGAATTATATAAATAAATATGAAAATGTGACGGTAAATATGATGATAAAAATGCACTTTTCACTACCAATCACACCCCCACACTTATCTTTTTGCTCGTCCTCGAGTAAAAACAAAGAAAAAGAAAAATTAATCTAACCTAACTCACTTTCGTAGGAATCACGGTTGCACTTAGCACGTGCAACAAGCCGTTAAACCTCTAGGTTACCCTAGAGGACGAGTGTTGTCTCGTGAGGGTTTTCAGCGGATTACACCCACAAAATCCATAAAAAGGAAAATATTTGAATTATTATTGAAGAGACTAAGTAGTCTATAAGTTTTAGGATCCTCATTTTTATTCATTCTTCAAACATGGTCTTTACAAAGTCAATTGTTATTCATTTTAGGTAAGGATTAAAATTGAATTTCTAATATAGTCTTTTTCGTTACCAAAAGTCATACGCACCCTTGTGAATTTAGGAATTCCTTAACTTGGACTCTCATGCCTCATTATTATTTTTATAACATCATCTAATTTTCTTTTGTGTAAGTATCAAGGCTTCTTGAGGCCCTCATACCTAACTAATTGACTATTAGATGTGTTAATATATATATATATATTTTTTTTGGCATGTATAACTCATCTAATTTTCTTTCGTATAAGTATCAAGGCTTCTTGAGGCCCTCATACCTAACTAATTGATTATTAGATGTGTTAATACATATATTATATTTCTTAGTTTTCTTAGGCTTTCTAATCCACCCATGTAGCGAACTTAAAGTCGATGACTCCCAAACCGGTTGGCTTTAGGGCACCAGGTGAGAAAACACCCCGCGGACTCAAATTCGAGTGAACTAGGCCCCAAAACTAAGGACTTTATTTTATTTACTCACCTTTAGGCATGAATACTTATGCTTCTTGAGGCACATATATCAGCTTAATTGGTGATTTTTTTCTTCTTCTCTTTTTTTTTTTTTTTTTTTTTATGAGGCACAAGGTCTTTGTCTTAGAATCCTAGATATGCATTTGGTATGCACATTTCATTAAGGTAAAAATCAAGACTAATTATTTATTCAATTTCTTCTCCTATACCTAAAAATTAAACAATTTATTTATTTTGACCAAGTTTTTAGAAATCCTAATCATGATTTACCTAATTCTTAAAACTAACTTAGATTTCTTTCAAAAAATAAGTCAAAATATTTCCTTTTTATAACATTTTTTTTAATTTTTTTTTTAACATTTTTTTTTTAAAGTAGTTTTTACCTATGTTAGTATGTTAGTAAAACCCACCCCCACACTTATCTCATGCATTGTCCTCAATGTATGAATGAATGCATATATGCATGAAACAGAACAAGGGAAGGCAGAAAATTACCTTAGGGGGTGGTTCCGGTGGTGGTTTAATTGGTCCACGAAATGCGGCCCAAACAAGATAACGTGGTAGTTCACGGGACCTACCTTTATTGACCTCTTTTTTATTTACATATTTACAGTCCCCAGAATGAATAGGATCATGGAAGATCCTCTCGTGAAACTTACTCCCTTTACATGACCAGTCCTGGAAAATCATCACAGAGTCATGGTCTATACCTATGTCCAACAAAAGAATGTGACTTGGTAAAATGGTTGACTTGGACTCAAGAATGATAGGTTCAGGATCTAATACCGACTCAGGAAAGAAACTCAAATCAAGTAAAGGTTCAGGAGTCGGGCTAGGATCAAGAGGTGGGTCCAAGTCAAGAAATTGAAACTCAAGTCTACAATCATTTTCCCACAATGGAATGTGACTCAATGTTGGTGATTCAAGTTCAGGAATGATAGGTGTGGGAATCAAAACTGACTTTAAAATATTACCTAAGTCGGGTAACAAAACAGGAGTCAATAATGATTCGGGAATTTGAACTTGATCATAGATTTGGGAATCTAGGTCACATATCTCATTAGTTTCAATCTCATAAAAATGGGAACTTGCCAATTTTTCCATGGGACTTTCAAAATTGCACAATTGGTCAAGTTCAATATGATCATCAAAAATGGGTGATTCAATTTCATAATCTATGGGTATGGGAATAAATGTTGGCTCAGAAAATTGGTCCAAATTGGGTAAGGATACTGGAGTCAACATAGATTCGAAGATGGAAACTGAATCGCAAAGTTGGGGATCGGGTTCACATTCATAATCTAATTCAATCTCATTGAAATTAAAACTAGCCAATTTGTCCAAAGATTGGGATTGAGCAAGTTCATATTGATGTGATGAAATTGAATTTTGATCAAGGTCTTCTAAACAGAATGATTCTTGGTTCCTATCAAGATGCTCAAGAATGTTTGAAAGTCTAGAAATTTGATCATTCATTGTATCTTGCAACCGATCCACTTTTTCTTCTAACCCATCGAATAGATCAATGGAGGACTGAAACCTTGGTGATGTGGGAAAAGACGTATATGAAGATAATGGTTGAACAGGTGGTTGACCATATGACTCAGGGGTGTTGAATTCCCATTGACTCTGTGAAGAGTAGTGATGATTATTCCAATCTTGTTCATAGTATTGGGACTGGGGCATGTAATGATTCGGATAAGACCAATCTGGCACACTAGGTTGGTCAAAGTTATGATATGCCGGGTTGGTAATATCCGAATAAGAGGTTGGTGTGTAATATGGATCCTCATTAAAATTGAAAAAATTGTTGTTATAGGCCATATCACACAAAGCAAACAAAGAAAAAAAACAAACAAAAAAGAAAAATTTCTAACCTAAGTTAGGGTAGACCTAGACCTAGACGACTCCTAACTGGTTAGACTGTCCACGGGAGGTAGGGTGTAGACTTTGACCATAAGTTAATCAGCCAGGTCGGGGCAAGAGTGGTGGGAGGTTTTCCGTCAAAGACGTTCCTTAATTAAATAACCACCACACTTCGGGCTTTCGGCCCTCAATCCCCTTCCTAGACACTGATTTGGCAGGAGTCAACTTCCAACACCGTTCCCCCTTAGGATAATCTCCTAATTGAGTCCGAGATGTCCCTAGGGCCAACGTCTACTAATTTTTAAGTTAGGCTTGGGTTAGTGAGTGCTCGGGATATGATTTTTGGGTTAAGGAAGGGTGATGAAATCCCCACCTTATCTTGTTAATGGGTTATGCCCTTAAGATGAATTAGTGCAAGTGTACAAGATAAATAGATAAGAATCACTCAAAGCAGAAAATCAACCAAGAGATGAATCCTATTCTACATGCAATGCGTACGTACCTTGCTCCTCCAGCACTCTTCAACAGTAAATAAAAATAATTGAAAAGACACGTGCCTAATATGCAAACGTCTAATCAATTTTTATTTTTAACAACCAATGATTTACTGTTGAATTATTAGCAATTTACAGGTATATCACAGAACAAAACAGAATAGAGCAGTAAGCAGTAATCTCAAATTTCAGCAATCTGCAAAAAACTAAATTAGTAGTTCACTGCACTTGCCGCGGATCCGCGGCTCTGGCCGCGTTTCCGCGGCAAACTTGCAGGCCCTCGTGCTCTGCCTTCGAGGGCAGAGGCACTGGGTTGCTGTATGTCCTTGCTGCTGCTCTGTTTCTGTTTCCTGTTCTCCAAACCTGCAAACAGAAAAGAATAAAGAATTAGTTAAAAATTAAATTTTTATTAGAGATAAACTTACCGTCCCTCCCCGGCAACGGCGCCAATTTGTTGACTGAGATTTCCTGCACACAAAAATAAGGATATTAGATTTTGAAAATAATAGTGTGAGGTTCTCAGTTCTAATCCGCGGTAGCAGGGCTATGCGGGTCGTGATCCTCAGGGAGGGACTGCGATGGAAGCGTTAAGCAAGTTTCTCTAAAGTTTTTATTTTTATTTGTTAAGTTAGAAAGGAAGTGGTATTTACAATGGGTGGTAGAAAAGAATATGGAGATGATGTTGTATTTAATCTACAAAAATAAAATAAAAGAAAGAAAAGAAAACTAACCTTGGTTGGAGAGAATATGTGAAAACCTAACACTTTCTACCTTATTTCGGAGGCATGAACGCATAAGGCATAGGATCGATCTCAGTCCGCTGTCGCATTAGGTCATCAAGCCTTGGGCAAGTATGAGTTGATACGCCTCGAGGAGGAGAACATCTCCATGGAATATCGTTGGCACCACCAATCTTTGGTATACTTGTGGTTCGGTAATCGCTTGTATGCTCGTCACAGATCAAAAGAAATAACGTAGAAAAGAAAAAGAGAACAAAAAGAAAAGTAAAGCAAATAAATAAAAGCAAAAATTACCTTCATTAATTGATACAATGGAGAAGAGAAGCATACATCAGTGTCACCCTCAACATAGCCATCTCCCTCTCTTGAAATAAAAAGAAACCCTAATTACAAAACTAGAAGAAAGAGAAAAACCCTAAAAATCCAAACTTTGGCCCTTTGCTGGATGCTGGACGCTCTGTATGTTGCACTGCAGGGAATATTTATAGGTGCAGAAGGAAGTAGAGTCCCATCACAACTCCCCTACGAAATCTGGTATTCTGGATCAACTAGATTGCCGCGGAAATGCCGCGTTTCCGCGGCATTTTGGTGGCGGCTGGCCACGCGCTTTGGCGCGTGGCTTCGTCTGGTCCGTCCATGTGGTCGCCTGCTTCTGGAAGTTTTGATCCTGGCTCTTTATGTTGGGATTTCGAGATAACTTGGTAATCAAGTTACCTTGATCTCAATTATCCCAAATCTTTTATCACGAATTTCCTTCTTATCTTTGGCTTTTATGCTCATCCCGCAAGAGTTTAGGGTTGGGTAGAATTCTATCCTTCCCTCATCTTTAATAATTGCAACTTTAGCCCTTGTATAATTGCACTTTGACAATCTGATATTTGCACTTTGACTCTTGGGCTTCAAATATGGGCTTAGATCTGGGCTTTTGGGCTCTTTAAGCTTTATTTATTGTTAAAATAATAATTCGAGGCCTGCACACAATAAATCACAAAATATTAATAAATGTGCAGAATTATATAAATAAATATGAAAATGTGACGGTAAATATGATGATAAAAATGCACTTTTCACTACCAATCAGATAGATAGATAGCTCAAGTGTGAGAAAATAAAGAGTTTGAAAATCAAATCACAAAGAAAAACTCTTGGGAAAAACTCTACATTGAAATATAAATGAAGATCAAAACAACTTCCCAAAGACTCTCCTTTTCTTTGAATTTTTCAACCCTTTAAAAAACAAATAAAGATAAACACTTTTGACACAAAAACCCTTTTAAATTTGTTGCTAAAACACTTAAGAAGATGAAAAAAAATTTCTCTCAAAAATCATGAAGAAACCAGCTCAAAAGAAGGGTATTTATACCCTCTCAAAAATCTGCCCGTTGGCAGTAAGGAAAGGGCAGAAATGCCCTTCCGGTTAACCGTCCGGTCGACCGGCCAACGGTCATTTTTATAACCGTTAAGCCAACAGTCGACCGCCCGGTCGACCGCGGCCTAAAAACAGAGAGCAGAGCTCTCTGGCGGTTCCGGTCAACCGTGGCCAGATCTAGAGAGCAAAGCTCTCTGGCGGTCGACCAGGTCGGTCGACCAGCCCTCCAGCCTAAATAGGCTGTTTACGTTTGTGCACATCAGTCGACCGGACCGGTCGACCGACTTCTGCCGCGGCCGACCGCCCGGTCGACCGGCAGACAGCCTGATCAAACTATTTAAGGGATTAAAAACTTGTCTTTTTACCTTCAATTAAATCCCATAAAATCACATAAATTCCAAAAAAATAAGTCCTTATAAGATCTTTGAAATACAAATATGTGACTAAAATTCAACACATATTATAAACAATTTGAGCCATTTTTGTGATATTGAAATTTTGCGTTAAACCAAAATCGGTATTTTTCAAAGCTTGAATTTTTGAAATGAAAAACCGTTTCCTCCAAAACTCATTAAATACAAAAAATGATATTGAAAAAACTTTGAAGCATATTGTATATAGATAGAATCCAATATACATATAAAGATATCTATCTATGTTTTTGACATGAGATCCAAAATCGGTTAAACCAAAACCAATAAACTTTAAAGTTGTGTGTGTATGTGAACTTGAGCATATTAACACTATCTAATCTTTACACAAGATCTAAATAATCTAAACTAAAAACAAACCAAAGTCTTCTTGTCTCCAAGCTGACTCGATCCAAACGCGATCCAACGAGCTTGATCCAACCGAGTGCTAGATGTGATCTTGACGCGCGAGCTCTTGAATCTACATGTATTAGCTCCAAAACTCCTTTGTTGAAGCCAAACACTTATTAATATCTTGATCAAATATCTGAAATTAAATATCACAAGATTATCAGTAAACTATAACTACATGAGTTAGTCATCATCAAAACTAGAGTGAAGGGCCTCTGGGCCAACAATCTCCCCCTTTTTGATGATGACAAAACTTATAGAGTTATATATACATGGATTAAAGTTAAGCTTCATAGAAGCTCCCCCTTAACTCATGCATAGCAATAAACATAAAGATATGCAATGAATGCTCAACACAAATATGCATAAATGAAGAATACTTCTCCCCTTTTGTATAAACATAACATATATGCTTTAATACCAATTGAAAAAATAAATATGCATATGTAAAGGTTCAAAAGTCTTTTCCCCTTTTTGTATAAAACAAGGAAATGAAATAAACATGCATACATGCATATATAAAACTCCAAATACTTACATGCAAATACTTACATGCATATATAAGACTCCAAATACTTCTCCCCCTTTTTGTCAAATCATCAACAAAGGGGCATAAAAATAAACTCTTAAAAAAATCTTTTCTTCTCCTTTGTCAAATCAAACAATAAAGGTATATATGAAAACATCATGATACCAATTTATGATACCAATTGAAAATAAACAAAAACTTTTAAGATACCCAAAGATACCAATTGAAAATATCTTGTAAATTGTTGATATCAATAGAAAATGAAACATTGTACGTTTTGGATACCAATTGAAATATATATTGTAAATCTTGATACCAATTGTAAATATTAATACCAATTAAAAATATTTTATAATTTTGATACCAATTGTAAGTGTATATATATATATTGTAAGTTGATACTAATTGAAAGTAAAAAATCAAATTTTTAGGTAAATACAACTCATATCAATATAGATACCAATTTAAGATTCTTGATACCAATATTGAAAATGTTAGCATACACCAAAATAAAGCATTTTTCATCATAAAGATTAGGAGTATGATACCAATTGAAAATAAGAACTGATTGAAAGATAAAATACGAATATTTCTCCCCCTTTATGAAATACTAATGAAAACAATGCATAAGCTTGTATAAGATACTAATTGAAAAATAACTGTCATTAAGGAGTAAATCAAGCTTAGCATAGACATAATTTGTACTTTAAGATGTAAAGATATAGTAAGCACAATCAAATCATATATATATGTATGAAAATATAAATACAAATCGAAATTGATATAATTTGAGTTTGAAGCATACATATATAGAAAACACATATGAGTATACAAACAAAATATCAATTGTAATACCAAATGAAAATATGATGAGGATCAAGTGTATAACCCATACCTACCATCCTATTCATACACATGTCAATAAAGATTTTCAATTAGGCATACAAGGCATGGTCGCCCATCCATCCGCCCTTAGAAAGTAGGGGTTTTCAAAAATAGGATTTGAAAATAATTGTAACACGTTTGAAAACTCTACCAATTTAAAGAATAATGACTAGTTTAAAGATAATATTTGAAAACTAGTACGAAATTCTTCAAGTAAGGAATAAAACATGAATATATCTATGAAAAACATGTAAGTCACACGATCATCGACACTCAAAGTCTATAAAGCACATATGTGCTCTGAAATAAAAATCATAAGTAAACAAGCATAATGTGAGTGTAAGAATCATGTAATCAACAAAATCATGGGAATAGACAATTAAGCTCAATATGAATTCTTTTATAATCATGAAAAATATGAAAAATTTAATTTTCACCAAAACGATACTAACTCCAAGACATATGTATGTTTTGTCTAAAATAAAAGTATACATACATATCCAAACACAATTAAGTCCATAAAGAAATTTTGCACGAAAACGCAAATGACTCAAGGGTATACATGTATACATAAAGTTTTAAACAAAATAACATATACATGAAGCTAAATGAAAACATACATAAAAATAGGGAATACAAGTTAAAATGCACGAATCATTAAAACTAGGCGATACTAGTACATCTAATGGGTACAAATAAGCAATTAAGCACAAACATACAAAAATCACACTAGTTGTACAAGTATATACACAAGTTTTAATGAAAAACTACATCTAAACATGTAATCAAAACATGAAGTGCAAAATCATAAACAAAAGCCAATATGATCATTATGTAAATGCACATGCTATTAGAGCTATGATATACACAATAGCTAAACTATAGTGAGAACACAAAATATGGGTCCATATAACCAAGGGTGTATCTCAAATACTACATATATATATCACAAGTCTAATTATCATGGCATTTATCATAATAATCATAAAAACTAAAACATGCTAAAAATCATCAATGAAAGCATGTAAACTAAATAAGGAGTTAGAGATAGTTACCAAAACCATTAGGGTTAATATCTATATCTCCAAATCATGGTGGTCCTCCCATCAAACTTCCCTGAAGGTGATGCATTCTGATTATGAAAAGAATAGTGTGAAGTATTTGCACAGATATTATGTAAAAGAGGGAAGGTTTAGAGTCAACCTTAGTGCTTGATCACTCCACAAATGTATTTCAAATGATTAATGTATCCTTTCCAATCTCCATTATAGCATGGGCTATACCGAGTCGATTCTCAGGGAGAGCTTGCGATGGAAGCGTTACGGTTCGTAGTGAAGAAAGAAAACGAAGATTCTTCTTTGTCTTAAAAGAATGAATAAAACATGGAAAAAGAAATGAAAGAATCGGTAGATATGTTCATGATGGAAATGAAAAGAAATCAAAACAAGATTGGCTTTTGGATTAACACTAAAAAGAAAAGAAAACTTGTAAAAGATTTGAAGATGGAGAAAACCATGACTAGCTAACCTCACTACCTTGCTAAAAACTTACTAAACTCCGTGATGGTGAATGCGTGCCTCATGTTGATTCATCGGCAAAGATTTGTCTTGCGTGTTGGTCTAATTACTTTCCCACTTGAATGACGGGTGATCACTCTTGGACTTGTCTTGTAAACTCATAGATGTCATTGGCCTACAAGATAGACTTTCAATAATGGAATCAAAAGAGCGACACTCAAGGGATGCTAAGGAAGAAGATACAACATTCATTAATTGAAGTAAAGAAGTTGTACAACAAATAGCATATGTTTGGTGATCCATCTCCATGTTCCATCAAGGCACTTGTTCTAAAGACAAGGTTCTAAATGAGGCACACATGAATCATATGGAGAATTACAACAAGAACTTGCCAAGCATGAAAGTAACCCATCGGAGAAGAGAAGACCATACAACTTGCAAGATTAAAGATATCAATCACCCATGAGTTAGTAGTTAGCAAGGTTAGTGGTTAGCTAGTTCATGTTAGAAAAGTTAGCTACTAGCCATAAGAAAAGAAAAGCAAAGCATGAATTAAAGTGCAAGAAAAGTAAAGCTAGAATTAAAGAAAGCAAGTAAACTAGAAAATGCAAGAGAAAAGAGAAGAGAATGGATCAATCCTTGCTTCACAAGTTATCACACCTTGGTATACACAAGCTTTCTCTCTCTTACAAACTCTCTCTTTACAGAATTTCTAGGGAGGAAGAAGATCTAGAGCACTACAAAAATCCTAGAGAGAAATCCTACAAAATACAAGCATCTAATCTCTAATCTCCTCTCTCCTCCTCCTCCACGAAGGCCCTGGTGGTGTATTTATAGCCTCAGAGAGAAGTATCTGGAACCCAGGTTGTTGGAGAGAATTTCGGGCCTCAACGGCCTTGTAACTGCCGCAGATCTGCGGCAAAAGCCGTGGATCTGCGGCAGAATCTTGGCCGTTGAGGCCAAGATTTCTGTTGCGCATTTGTTACGAGTTTGTTAGCCACGTGGACCTTCTGAAAGTCTGAGCTGACGCATAGAATTCTCCAGATCCTGGGCTCAACCTTGGGCTCTCTTTTGGGCTTTGAATTAATCTCCTTTAATTCTTGATAATTAAAGAGATTTTGGGCCTTTTCTCTATTAGAATATAGACCTGCAAAAATAGAGAGAAAAGGTTTAAAAAATCACATTTTTATTTACAATATGCATGGTATGGATGTGGTAAAATATGCAAAATTGAATAACAATCACACCCCCACACTTATTCTTTTGCTCGTCCCGAGCAAAATAAGAAAAGAAAAACTATACTACCAATTTTATTACACCACTTTCGCAGGTGACGCGATTGCGCTGAGCACGTGCAACAAGCCGTTAAACCTCTAGGTTACCCTAGAAGAGGAGTGTTGTCTCCTGAGGGTTTTCAGCGGATTACACCCACAAAATCCATAAAGAAAGAAAACAAATGTTAGTGTTTTGAAAATTCATTTTGAAAGAGAGACATGTTTTTGAACTATTTTTGCAAAAATATAAGTGATCTAAGGTCATAAGTCCACCTATAATCATTCTCCCTTAAACTTAGTCTCTATGCAAGATCTTGTCTTCAATTAAGGTAAGAATTCAAAATTGGATTGAATATTTTATCTTTCATAAAACCTAGATAGTATGCACATTGTGATAGTGAAGATTTCTGGGATTTCAACTCTAACCATAAAGCCATTTATTATTTATTTATTTATTTATATATTTTTTTTTCTTCCCTTAGTTTAGGCTTTCTAGTTCACCCATGTAACGAGCCTATAACTGATGACTCCCAACCCAGTCGGTCTTAGGGCACCAGATGAGAAAACATCCCTCGGGTTTAAGGACTCGAGTGAAAAAGGCCACAAAACTAAGGGGGATTATTCTTTTAATCACCGTTAGGCGTGAATAACCATACTTCCTGAGGCACAATTATCCAGCTTAATAAGTGATGTTTTATTTATATATTTTTCTCTTTTTTTTTAATATTTTTATGGCCTTTTTGGTCTTTGTTTCCATCCCAAAATGTGTAAGTGTGAAGTGCATACTATCTAAGGAAAAAATTCAAGATAAAAATATCTCCCCAATTTTCTTACTTAGCCTATAATTTTAAACAATATCCATTATTTCAACTAGGTTTAAGATGTCATAATTAAGGCTTTCTTAATTTCTAAGATCATCTTAATTTTCTTAAAAATAGATGAAAACTTTGTCTCTTATTTCAAAAAGTTTTTTTAAAGAAAGAGAAAATTCCTATACAAAAGGGAAGATCATAAAAGAAGTGTAAAAGAAGAAAATCTAAAAACTCTATGTTAGTAAACCCTCCCCCACACTTATCTCATGCATTGTCCTCAATGCATCATGATATATGTATGCATGAAATAGGTAAGAGGTAAGAAACTTTTATTTACAAGAAAGTGCAAAAAATTATTTACAAAGAGTATATACAAGTGTAACCATTACCTAGGCTTTTGGTCGTTTTCCTCTGGCCCGTTTCCCATCGTTCCAGTGTGTCTACTTTCGTGAGCTCAGTTAGGAAACGGTTTGAATTATTTTAGCCCTAGGTATTTCCAGATTCAATTGTTTATTATTATCATTCACCCTCATTCCACCACATTGTTCACTAAAAAATTCCTTATCACCACTCTCATTCTGAATCTCATCACTTCCAATGTTAAGGAATTTCAGCTCCTCTCCATACAATTCTTCAAAACTAAGGTCAACATCCGGAAGTGTGCAATCAGTTAGCTGACCCCGAGTTGACTCATCTAGACACATGATCTCATCAGCAAACAGGTCTTCAAAGGATATATCAATCGGAGGTTCGAATACAGTCAGAGTTGGCTCATTGAAAGTGAAAATATCCAAATCAACTTTCCCCTTTTGAAAGGGTACTCGAATAAGAGAATCACAAGATTGTGACTCATCTTTTGGATCTTCACCTTCTTCCTCACAATTGTTACTAATGAAACTAACCTCAAATGTTTGATCTTTTGTTTTACGAGGTTGTGTGTGGAAGAATTGTGTTCATGAGTCATGTTACCAAAGGTTAACCTCATTGATCCATTCCGGCAATTAATGATGGCATTTGCAGTAGCCAGGAATGGTCGTCCCAAAATGACAGGAATTTGAGCCCTTTGATTGAAATTTGACACAGGTTTTGTTTCAAGGACTACAAAGTCAACAGGATAAATGAATTCCCCAACTTTGACAAGGACATCGTGAATTTCCCCCTGGGGTCTAGTGACAGAGCGATCAGCCAATTGTATGGTCATTTGGGTAGGGAGAAGATCGCCTAACCCTAATTGTTGGTACACAGAAAAAGGTAGGAGATTGATGCTGGCCCCTAAATCAAGCAGTGCCCTATTGATGGTAGTCTGTCCTATGATGCATGAAATGGTGGGGCTCCCTGGGTCTTTGTATTTAACAGGAATTGGACCAGTGAACAATTCGCTAATGGTTGATGCTAGGAAGACTTTCTTAGGGACTTGTGTTTTCCTCTTCTTGGTGCACATTTCCTTCAAGAATTTGGCATATGATGGCACTTATTGTATGGCATCAAGAAGAGGGACATTGATTTGGACCTTGTTGAACATTTCTTTTATTTTCTCCATATGAGCATTTGTCTTGTTATTTATAAGCCTATTTGGAAATGGTATACTAGGCTTATAAGGTTGCTCATCTACCTTTTCTTTACCCTTGGCTTTTGAAGTGGATGGCTCTGTACTAGAAGATGGTTTGTCAGAAGCTGGTTGTATTGGGACAGGAGGTGTTGGTTTTGGTACTGGATGGGATGATTGACTAGAAACCTTATTGTCTACTTGTTTTCCAGATCTCAGGGTATGAATAGCATGACAATGATTTGGGCCCGTGTCTTCATGTTTGGGATTTGGCAATGGCTGACTTGGTAACAGTCCTTTTTGTCTCTCATTTACTGAATTAGCCAATTGCCCAATTTGGACCTGAACTTTATTCATATCCTGATGATAGTTCTTTGTAAAGGTTTCTAACATTTTCCTCAACTCTGATATTTCTGAATCATTCTGGGGTGGATGTTGATGATATGGAGACTGGAATTGTGATTGGTAGTGTGGTGGACTTTGAAAAGATTGGGATTGTGGTGGACCTTGAGATGGATGAAAATTCGGTGCATTACGATTGAAACTGGATGGGTGAGACTGAGCATTATAAGGATGTGAAAATGGTGGCCTATGATGCTCAGGACCAGACTGACTCCACGAAAAATTTGGATGGTTCTGCCATCCTGAATTGTAAGTGTTGGAGTATGGGGGTCTGGTAAATGCGGCATTCAAGTTCTCCTGATATGATTGGGGCTGATACAAAGGACACTCCTCAAAGACATGGTTAAGGTCATGACAGTAGGTGCAACCCGGTTTAATCACAGGCAATGGGTTGACCTGATTTACAACAGAATTTCCCTTAGACTCAAGCAGTTCTATCCTCTTCATCAATTGTGTGATCTTGGCTTCTGCGGCTATAAAGGATTCTATGGAGTGCATACCAGTTCTGGAAGTGGTGGGAGTGGGTTTATCAGGGCATGACTCCCACTGAATGGTTTTCTCAGCTAAGGTTTCAAAGAGATCCCACCCCTGATGTTCATCTTTCTTCAAAAATTCCCCTTGACACATGGATTCAAGGAGGGTTTTCGTTTGGTAATCTAGACCGTCATAGATAATCTGGCATAAACGCCATTTCTCTATGCCGTGATGAGGACACAGGGTTAGAAGGTCTTTGAAACGCTCAAGATACTTCCAGAAAGGTTCATTTGGTTCCTGCTTGAATTGCATGATATTCTTCCGCATGAGGGCTGTTTTGTGAATAGGATAGAATTTCTTAAGAAAGACCTTAACAAAATCATCCCAAGAAGATATGGAACTGACGGGAAGATTGTAAAGCTACTTCTTAGCTAAATCCTTAAGTGCAAACGGTATGAACCTTAACCTAACAGCATCCTCGGTCAGTTGGGAAATTCTCATCATTTGGCATACCTCTTCAAACTCACGAATAAAGAGGTACGCGTCCTCTGACTCTAGACCATGAAATCGGGGAAGTGTATTAATGAATTGCGGTTTCAGCTCAAAGTGATTTCCATTGGGTTCGGGGAGAAGAATGCATGATGGAAGGGAGGTGCGAATCGGGTAGAATCGATCTTGAAGTGAAACGTTGTTTTCCATTGTGTCAAGTGGTTGTGTAAGTGCAGAAAGTCTAACAAGTCTTGCAGAATTTGGATCACGGAACCACTCTTGCATACACAATCAACGTGCACCGATCACACAAGCGAAAGAAAGTGAAAAATAACAAACAAGAAAAAAGAAAATCAATCCAAGCTATCTAGGTTCCCTGGACCTAGACGACTCCTAACTGATTAGATCGTCCACAGGAGGTTTAGTGTAGACTTTGACTATAAGCGAATCAGCTAGGAAAGGGCAAGGTTGGTGGGAGGTTTTCCGTCAGAGACGTTCCTTAATTAAGTAACCAGCAACCTTCGGGCTTTCGGCCCTCAATCCCTTTCCTAAACACTGATTTTACAAAAGTCACTTTCCAACACTTTTCCCTCTTAGGATAATCTCCTAAGTGAGTCCGGATGTCCCTAGGGCCAGCGTCTATCAGTTTTTATTAGAAGCTTGGGATTGTGAGTGCTGGAATGGTGATTTTTGGGCTAAGGAAAGGGTGATAAAATCCCCCACCTTATCTTATTTATGGGTGGTGCCCTTAAAATCAATTTTGGTGCAAGTGTACGATATTAATAACAAGGTTCACTCAAAGCGTTTTTTAAATCAAACAAAGAGTGAGTCCTAGTCAATATGCAATGCGCACGTACCTTACCTCCAGCACTCTTCAACAGTAAAAGTAAATGAATTGAAAAGACACGTGCCTAGAATGCAAATGTCTAGTCAAATTTTAACTTTGCAACAAATTTTTTACTGTTGATTATTAGCAGATATAAGGTGAAGCATACAAGAATTTAAGTATTGCAGCAGCTATATTTTTCAGAGCAAGCAGCCCTGCAGAAATTTGGTCAGTAGTCCACTCCTCCTTGCCGCAATTCTGCGGCAAATGCCGTAAAATTGCGGCAATTCAGAGGGCTTCTGGTTTCTGCTTTCAAGAGCAGAAGCCCAGAGCCACTTATATGTTACTGCAATGCAAATTTTCCTGTTTTCTTCACCTGTAACCTGCAACAGAGAAGAAGATTCGTTTAGTTCTTCACTTGAAATCAAAAACCGTTGCTCTCCCCGGCAACGGCGACAAAAAATTGATTATGAAAAGAATAGTGTGAAGTATTTGCACAGATATTATGTAAAAAAGGGAAGGTTTAGAGTCAACCTTAGTGCTTGATCACTCCACAAATGTATTTCAAATGATTAATGTATCCTTTCCAATCTCCGTTATAGCATGGGCTATACCGAGTCGATTCTCAGGGAGAGCTTGCGATGGAAGCGTTACGGTTCGTAGTGAAGAAAGAAAACGAAGATTCTTCTTTGTCTTAAAAGAATGAATAAAACATGAAAAAAGCAATGAAAGAATCGGTGGATATGTTCATGATGGAAAATGAAAAGAAATCAAAACAAGATTGGCTTTTGGATTAAAACTAAAAAGAAAAGAAAACTTGTAAAAGATTTGAAGATGGAGAAAACCATGACTAGCTAACCTTACTATCTTGCTAAAAACTTACTAAACTCCGTGATGGTGAATGCGTGCCTCATGTTGATTCATCGGCAAAGATTTGTCTTGCGTGTTGGTCTAATTACTTTCCCACTTGAATGATGGGTGATCACTATTGGACTTGTCTTGTAGACTCATAGATGTCATTGGCCTACAAGATAGACTTTCAATAATGGAATCAAAAGAGCGACACTCAAGGGATGCTAAAAAAGAAGATACAACATTCATTAATTGAAGTAAAGAAGTTGTACAACAAATAGCATATGTTTGGTGATCCATCTCCATGTTCCATCAAGGCACTTGTTCTAAAGACAAGGCTCTAAATGAGGCACACATGAATCATATGGAGAATTACAACAAGAACTTGCCAAGCATGAAAGTAACCCATCGGAGAAGAGAAGACCATACAACTTGCAAGATTAAAGATATCAATCACCCATGAGTTAGTAGTTAGCAAGGTTAGTGGTTAGCTAGTTCATGTTAGAAAAGTTAGCTACTAGCCATAAGAAAAGAAAAGCAAAGCATGAATTAAAGTGCAAGTAAAGTAAAGGTAGAATTAAAGAAAGTAAGTAAACTAGAAAATGCAAGAGAAAAGAGAAGAGAATGGATCAATCCTTGCTTCACAAGTTGTCACACCTTGGTATACACAAGCTTTCTCTCTCTTACAAACTCTCTCTTTACAGAATTTCTAGGGAGGAAGAAGATCTAGAGCACTACAAAAATCCTAGAGAGAAATCCTATAAAATACAAGCATCTAATCTCTAATCTCCTCTCTCCTCCTCCTCCACGAAGGCCCTGGTGGTGTATTTATAGCCTCAGAGAGAAGTATCTGGAACCCAGGTTGTTGGAGAGAATTTCGGGCCTCAACGGCCTTGTAACTGCCGCAGATCTGCGGCAAAAGCCGTGGATCTGCAGCAGAATCTTGGCCGTTGAGGCCAAGATTTCTGTTGCGCGTTTGTTACGAGTTTGTTAGCCACGTGGACCTTCTGGAAGTCTGAGCTGGCGCATAGAATTCTCCAGATCCTGGGCTCAACCTTGGGCTCTCTTTTGGGCTTTGAATTAATCTCCTTTAATTCTTGATAATTAAAGAGATTTTGGGCCTTTTCTCTATTAGAATATAGACCTGCAAAAATAGAGAGAAAAGGATTAAAAAATCACATTTTTATTTACAATATACATGGTATGGATGTGGTAAAATATGCAAAATTGAATAACAATCACATCCAAAGAGTGTCCATCAAGCACAAGGGCATCCACCATCAAGGCACCAATGCTCTCACGTCAAACGAGAGCCCACACCTACATCAAATAAAATAGGAGTGGTTTTTGGTACCCATACTCAATTGGGTCCAAGGGGGTTAGCACTTTTCTAACCCAAACAAACTTGTTTGCAAAATTTGAATCATTTATTCTATCATAACAAAACTTTACAAGGTGGCCCTTACGCCTACAATGTGTACAAGTGTACACATAAGCATACTTAATATTATGTGTATGTCGTGGTTTGTGTGCATGCATAGGAGGAACATGTTTCTTGTGAAACATGAATTCCAACCGTGTGTGGTTCATAGCACATTGGCTTAAAGTGGAGCCCAAACAATCAACACTCTTTTTTAAAGCACATATATCATTTTCTATAATAAAAGAAGAGTTAGAACATGCAAAAGGTATACTAGATGGTGAATCAATATTAGCATGGCAAACATGTGAAGACAAATCAATTTTCAAAGATTTATTTTCATTTGAAATCAAATCCAATTCTTTTTAAATAGAAATAATTTTGTTTTTCAAGGAATAATTTTCTTTTAAAACAAAATCATGTTTTGTAGATAGAATTTTATTTTTCTTCAAAACATTATTACAATCATTTTTATTTTTCAAAATTTTATTTTCATTTAGGGTAAGTTCAAGTTGGGATTTCAATGAGTCCCTTTCACTTGAAATCTCATCTCTTTCTTGCAAAACAATATCAAGTTTAGAAGACAAATTATTATTTTTTTCTTTTAATGCAAAGCTTTTCTTTTTCAAAAGTTTATATTTTTCTAACAATTTTTCATAAACAATAAATAGTTCTTCATTTAATGCGTCAGCATCAATATAATCATCTCCAGAAGAACTAGCACTATCATCTAGTTGAGTATCCGAGTTTACCTCAGGGGAGTTGAAAAACACCTAGAGGGGGGGTGAATAGGTGTATTGCTAATCTAACAATCTTTTTAAAACTAAGATGGATGAATGATGCAACGATCTCTCAAAACAAGACTAAGAGCCGAATACCCCGTGAGAGATTCTGAACTCCTTCCTCCTGATTCCCCTTGAATGGGTTAGAGGTGCGCAATGCAACCTTGTTGTATGAGAATTGATCGAACAAAGAATGAATAATATGCAATGATGAAATGCACACAAGATATATCACAAGTATCACAAACTAGAGGCAATAGCACAAGGTAAGAAAACTAGATCTCTGATTGGTATTCAATTCTGCATATTTTACCACATTATTCCATTGCATATTACAAATAAAAATATGATTTTTACTCATCTTCTCTATATTTTTGCAGGTCCACATCTTAAAAGAGAAAAAGCCCAAAAATCTCTTTAATTAGCAATAATTAAAGAGATTAATTCAAAGCCCAAAAGAACCCAAGATTTGAATCCAGAATCAGGAGAGATCCGCGCGCCAACTCAATCTTCCAGAAGGCCACGTGGATAACAACCTCGCAACAAACTTACAACAGAAAATCTGGCCTCAACGGCCCAGATTTTGCCGCCAAATCCAAGATTTTCCCGCCAATTTGCGGCAGTTGTGATTCTGTTAGATCCCGGATTTCTCTCCAACGACCAGGGCTCTAGATCCTTCTCTCTGAGGCTATAATACAGGACCAGGGCTTGCGCAATAGAGTGTGGAAGAGATATTAGAGATTAGAGATTAGATGCTTATATTTTTATAGGATTTTTGTAGTGCTCTAGATCTTCTTCCTCCCTAGAAATTCTGCAAAAGAGAGTTGTAAGAGAGAGAAAGCTTGTGTACACCAAGGAGTGACAACTTGTGAAGCAAGGATTCATCCATTCTCTTCTCTCTACTTGAGCTTTTTCTAGTATTACTTGCTTTCTTTAATTCTAACTTTACTTTACTTGTACTTTTATTCATGATTTGCTTTTCTTTTATTGTAATGGCTAGTAGCTAATTCTTCTCATGTCTAGCTAACCACTAACCTTGCTAACTACTAACTCATGGGTGATTGCTATCTTTAATCTTGCAAGTTGTATGGCCTTCTCTTCTCCGATGGGTTACTTTCATGCTTGGCTATATCTTGTTGTAATTCTCCATATGATTCATGTGTGCCTCATTTAGAGCCTTGTCTTTAGAACAAGTGCCGTGATGGAACATGGAGATGGATCACCAATATGCTATTTGTTGTACAACTTCTTTACTTCCATTAATGAATGTTGTATCTTCTTCCTTAGCATCCCTTGAGTGTAGCTCTTTTGATTCCATTATTGAAAGTCTATCTTGTAGGCCAATGACATCTATGAGGCTACAAGACAAGTCCAAGAATGATCACCCGTCATTCAAGTGGGAAAGTAATTAGACCAACACGCAAGACAAATCTTTGCCGATGAATCAACATGAGGCACGCATTCACCATCACGGAGTTTAGTAAGTTTTTAGCAAGGTAGTAAGGTTAGCTAGTCATGGTTTTCTCCATCTTCAAATCTTTTACAAGTTTTCTTTTCTTTTTAGTGTTAATCCAAAAGCCAATCTTGTTTTGATTTCTTTTCATTTTCTATCATGAACAAATCCACCAATTCTTTTACTTCTTTTTCCAATTCATTTTTATTCTTTTAAGACAAAGAAGAATCTTCGTTTTCTATCTTCACTACCAACCGTAACGCTTCCATCGCAAGCTCTCCCTGAGAATCGACTCGGTATAGCCCATGCTATAACGGAGATAGGAAAGGGTACATTAATCATTTTGAATACATTTGTGGAGTGATCAAAGCACTTGAGGTTGAATCTAAACCTTATCTCTTTTTATTGAATATATTTTGTGTGCAAATTATACTCCACAATACAACACCTTTCCCGTTTTAATCAATCTCAAGCAAGTAATTTAAGGCAATAGAGTGTAAGAGAAATTTAAAGCAAAATGGATACAAAGCAATCGCAAATACAAGATGTTTGTTTCGAGGTTCGAGCCACTGCTCTACTCCCCGCCTTCACCTCCGTGAAGGGTTTTCACTATCCACCGAGGACGCTTACAACGGTCTACCAAAGACCGAGCACCGAGCTCCACCACTTACAATAACCTCTACCGAAGAGGTGTCTCCACAAGAACAAGATGAACACAAGTAACCAAAGTGATCACAATAAGATCACTAAACTTCTTACAAACTCTCACTCTTTTACAACTTCCTTATAGATTGAGTAGGGAATTTTGGCTCTAAGAAGTGTAGTGAGAAAACTCAGTTGTAGAGATGATTTTTGCTAGAGAACACAACTTAAAACAAGCTCAAGAAAGAATGAGAAATGGAGAGCTTAAAAACTTTTCTTCTCTTTTGAAAACTTTGAACACTTAGGTATTTTTCTTGGTAAGAAATGCAAGAGACCTATCTCCTCTATTTATAGGGAGAGGAAAGGGTTAAAAACAATTTATTTTAAGTTTATTTGATCTGGAAAAGATCTCCAGCAACTCAGAAAAAGTCTGCCAAAACAGATTACAAAAAACAGATTTCAGAAATACACAAAAGAGGAAAGAGCCGTTGGGGCTCTGCAGGCTTGGCAGTCGACCCGTCCGGTCGGCCGTCCGCCCTGCTGGCAGTAGCCGTTGGGCTCGGGTCGACCGTCCTATAAAAAGAAACACAGGTTTCTGAAGGCGGTCGACCGGGCGGTCGACCCAGAAAACTCGAGAGCAAACCTGCAGACAGTCGGTCGACCCGGGCGGTCGGCCGACAGACATGCACAAGCGTGCATGTCCTGTGCAGGTGCCGGTCGACTGGGCCGGTCGCCGGTCTAGCCTGAAACAGAAAAACAGCAGCAAGACAGAACTGAAAATTTTTGTTGTAAAAATATTTTTGAAGTAGAGATAACTAAGTATCATGATAGAAAGAGTATACATGAACTAAATATGATATTTTTCTTTGTAAAACTTGGAGTCATGTATATTTGTCAAGTCATGAAAAACTTAGAAACAAAAATTTAACTAAGAAAACTTGTATACATAAATGTGTGTGTGTGTATCCTAGAGCCAATTTTCCAAACTCAAACTTTAACAAACTATTTCTTACATTGGTTCTAAGGACTACAAGTTCTTCAAGGGGGCTTCTCTATATGATCTTGAAAGCTTGATTCTTGAGCCCGAATTGAGGTGACTTGAGTCAAAACACCTTCCTTTAGGGAAGAAACCTTCTAGTTTCATTAGAACCCTGAAACACACTCAACCAATAAACAATATTAGTACAAATAACTAATATGTTTTGTAATCATCAAAACACACTAAAAACGGGTGATTGTAACCTTGGCCAACAATCCCCCCCTTTTTGATGATGACAAAACATATAAGTTATTTAAACAAAAATGGAAGAAGAGCTTTGGAAAGCTCCCCCTCAAATAATGCTATGTATAAAGAATGACAATGAGTAAGATACATAAAGCATTGAAAATACAAATAGTTTTGTCAAAAACTTAAATAAACAATAAACAACAAACAAACTTATATAAACAACAAACAAACTTGTACTTTTTCTCCCCCTTTTTGTCATACATCAAAAAGGGTTAAACAAAACCAACAAAACAAAGGAAAGTTATCTTTAAGAATCCATAATGCAAACATTCAACTCACCACAAATAAAAGAGAATCTAGCATAATCTAATGGTTTAGTAAAAATATCGGCAAGTTGAAAATCGGTAGAAACATAATCAATAACAATATCACCTTTCTCATAATGATCTCTAAGAAAGTGATATCTAATGTCAATGTGCTTAGTTTTACTATGTTGATTTGCATTCTTTGTCATATGAATTGTACTAGTATTATCACAAAATATTTTAATATGATCAAATGCAAATCATAGTCAAGGAGAGTATGTTTCATCCATAGAACTTGTGCACAACAAGCTCCGGCTGCAACATACTCCGCCTCGGCGGTTGAAAGGGCTACCGAATTTTGCTTTTTGGAAGACCAAGATACAAGACAATTACCTTGGAATTGACATGTTCCACTTGTGCTCTTTCTATCTACCCTACAACCCGCATAGTCGGCATCCGAAAAACTCGTCATTGAAAATTGCCCGCTTTTCGGATACCACAAACCCATTTCAATAGTGCCCTTAAGGTATCTAATTATGCGTTTAACGCAATTATATGAGACTCTTTAGGACATGATTGAAAACGAGCACAAAGACAAACACAAAACATAATATCCGACCTACTAGCCGTCAAATACAATAAACTACCAATCATGCTACGATAAAGCTTAATGTCTACACTTTTACCTTGTTCATCCTTATCAAGCTTTGTGGTTGTTGCCATGGGAGTTTTGCTCACTTTAGATCCTTCAAGCCCGAACCTTTTGATTAATTTCTTTGTGTACTTGGCTTGATTGATGAAGATCCCATCCTTCCTTTGCTTGATTTGGAGTCCAAGGAAATAGTTGAGTTCTCCATCATAGACATTTCAAATTCTTCCTTCATGCATAATTCAAAAGCTTGACAAAGAGATTCATTAGTAGAACCAAAAATAATATCATCAACATAAATTTGCACAATAAGAATATCATTTTCTACATATTTTGTAAATAAAGTAGTATCTATTTTACCTTTCTTAAAACCATTTGAAATTAGAAATGAAGAAAGTCTTTCATACCAAGCCCTAGGGGCTTGTTTTAAACCATAAAGAGTTTTATCTAATTTAAACACAAAATCCGGATGTGTAGGATCAACAAACCCGGGGGGTTGTTCAACATACACCTCCTCTTCAATAAAACCATTTAAAAAGCACTTTTAACATCATTTGAAATAATTTAAAATCTTTATATGAGGCAAAGGCTAGTATCATCCGTATGGCTTCAAGCCGTGCTACGGGTGCAAAGGTTTCTTCAAAATCGATTCCTTCGATTTGAGTGTAACCTTGGGCAACTAACCTAGCTTTATTCCTAACAACGTTACCCGATTCATCCAACTTGTTCTTAAAGATCCACTTAGTACCAATTGTTGGTCTATCGTGGGGCCTAGGAACAAGGTGCCAAACTTGGTTGCGCTCAAATTGATTGAGTTCCTCTTGCATGGCTAGCAACCAATATGAATCGGCCTCGGCTTCGAGGACGTTCTTGGGTTCAACATGAGAAATAAATGCATAATGTCCACAAAAATCATGAAGTTTAGAGCGAGTGGTTACCCCTTTAGATACTTCACCTATGACGAGGTCCTTGGGATGATGAGGATTGTATCTCCAATCCTTTGAAAGTTGTTGAGTAGGCTCCACTTCAATTGATTGAATTTCATTTCCTTGAGCCTCTTCTACTTTAGCTTCACTTCCTTCACCATCCTTTGGCTTGTCTCCCATAGTAGGTGTATCCTCCAAGGTCACTTTATCCAAGCCTTCATCAATGCATCTATTTCTACAACATTCTTAACAAACAAGTTAGATTCTTCAAACTTAACATGTATAGATTCCTCAATAGTTAAAGATGATCTATTGAAGATTCTATAAGCCTGCTAGTGTTAGAATAACCAACAAAAATAGCCTCATAAGATCTAACATCAAATTTTCCTAAATTATCTTTTGTATTTAAAACAAAACATTTCATCCAAAAACCTTAAAATATGAAACATTTGGTTTTCTAGAAAAGTACATTTCAAAAGAAGTTTTTGAAGTATTTTTACACAAGAAAACACGATTTGATATATAGCATGATGTATTAACGGCCTCGGCCCACAAATAATGTGGTAGACCATATTCACTTAGCATTGTCCTAGCCATCTCTTGTAAAGTTCGATTTTTCCGTTCAACTACTCCATTTTGTTGTGGAGTTCTAGGACAAGAAAGTTCATGCTTAATTTCATGTTCTTCACAAAAAGTGGTAAAGGGTAGGTTAATGAACTCACCTCCTCTATCACTTATTATTCTTAAAATTGAAGTATCTTTTTCCTTTTTAACTCTTTTCTTAAAGCTTGAAAATGTGAAAAGCCTTGGTTTTTGTGTTCAAGAAAGAAAACCCAAGTAAAACGTGAAAAGTCATCAACCAAAACAAATGCAAACCGATTCTCACTTAGACTTTTGGTTTGAGTAGGACCAAATAAATCCATATGGATTAACTCCAAAGGATGTGATGTCATGATATCCTTGATTGACTTGAAAGAAGACTTGGTTTGTTTCCCAAATTGACATGCGTCACAAACCCGGTCCTTTTCAAAATTCAAGCAAGGAATACCTTTCACCATTTCCTTTGTGTTTAACCTAGATATATGGTCAAAAGAAATGTGGCCTAATCTTCTATGCCACAACCAAGAGTCATCATCGAGGCTTTTAAACAAGTAATATTGCAAGACATGTTAGACAAGTTAATCATGTACATATTGCTATCACGAAAACCGGAAAATATACATGTATTAGATTGTCTATCAAAGACTCTACAAGCTATGTTATCAAAAACAACATCAAAACCTTTATCACAAAGTTGACTAATACTCAAGAGATTATGCTTGAGTCCATCAACTAAAACAATATTTTCTATTAAAGGGGATGAACCAAGTTTAACATTACCAATACCGATGATTTTACCCTTGGCATCATCTCCGAAGGTGACGATGTCACCTTCATGGTATCTTGATAGGGTTGCAAAGTTGTTGATGTCCCAAGTCATGTGCCTTGAGCAACCACTATCAAGATACCACAACCCTCTACGTCGTTGGGCCTTGGAAAGTACCTACATTATTGAACAAATTCATTGACTTTGGTACCCAAATTTTCTTGGGTCCTTGAAAGTTAGTGTTTCGAACCCTAACATTATGACGAGATGCATTTAGTCTATCATAACAAAACCTAACTAGGTGACCTTTTCGGCCACAATATGAACATGAAAACACTTTACCATACATGAATGCACGATGTGTGTGTGAAGTGTGAGCATGTTTGTGGGGTTTGGCATGATGTAGAGGTTGTGTGGTATGAACATGAGCATGAACATGAGATTGTTTCTTAGGGACTTGTTTCTTAGGAAACATAGCCTCAAGTCTATTTTTATTAAATTCACACTTTTTCAAAACTACTCCTAAAGAATCAATTTTCTCTTTAAGCATGGTGATCTCATTATCATTAACTTGTGGAAACTTGCCTTTACAAGAAATTTATAGTTGTCAAAATCTTTTTGGGTGGAAACAAGAGTGGAAAGTAATTCATCTTTTTTCTTTGGAAAGAGTGAAAACTTGATGATTAAGAGACTCATTTTCCTTTTTCATTTTTAGATACTTTTTCTTAAGAAAATCATAGTTATGTGAAACTTCTATAAATGCTTCTCCTACTTCATCCATGGAAAGTTCATTATCAAAAGAAGTGGAAAGGGTTACCTTGCTTGTGCTTTCATTAGCCATGAAGCACATGTTGGCGGTGTCAATTTCCTCCTCGGATTCGCTCTCGGAATCCCATGTGGCCTTCAATGCTTTCTTCTTGTAAAGCTTCTTTGATGTGGAGGGCTTTACTTTATCCGGACACTCCGCAACAATGTGTCCCGGTCTTTGGCAATTGAAGCATATAATTTCCTTTCTTCTTTGCCTCCTTGCCATCTCCTTCTTCCTTGGAACTTAGCCTTATTGTACATCCTCCGAACGTTCTTCACAAGAAGTGAGAGCTCTTCGTCATCTTCTTCTTCATCATCTTCGTCGGAGTGTGTGGATTGACTCTTGAAGGCTATTGTTTTCTTCTTGGAAGGAGCCATGTCCTCCCTAGCTTTCTCTCCATCTCATGGGTTTTGAGGTTCCCAATGAGACCTATTAGCTCCATCTCCTCCTTGTCATTGAGTTCCTTCAAGGTGGTTGCTTTGACTTCCCATGAAGGAGGAAGGCCCGGATGATCTTTCTTACTCTTTGGTCATTGTCAATACCATCACCTAGAGAAGAAAGTCCATTAGTGATCTTTGTAAATCTTGTAACCATATCATCTATGGTTTCATTTTCTTGCATGCAAAAGTTTTCATATTGGGACCGAAGAAGGTCTATCTTAGCCCTCTTCACTTGTGAAGTCCCTTCATGTGTAACTAGCAAATGTGTCCAAATTTCATATGCGGACTTGCAATGAATAACTCTAGCTATATCATCATCATTAAGGGCTTGAAGGAGTGCATAATGAGCCCTAGCATTGGCATCAAATTCCTTAGTCTCAATTTCGGACCAAGTGGATTCATCACCGGGGGTGCACTAAAGGGTTTGGTCACGGCCTTTGCAACTCGATTACCTAGAGATTGCAAGAAAACGGTCATCTTAACCTTCCATATGGGAAAGTTAAGTCCATCAAACTTAGGGGGTGTCTTAATACCATCGGCCATCTTTACTAAGTGAGAATGAATGAAATGATTAGCAATATTAGGATCTCTCTAAGGTTGTTAAGCCAAGAGCCTAGTGACCAAGCTCTGATACCAATTGAAAAACACCTAGAGAGGGGGTGAATAGGTGTAATTGCTAATCTAACAATCTTTTTAAAACTAAGATAGATGAATGATGCAACGATCTCTCAAAACAAGACTAAGAGCCGAATACCCCGTGAAGGTTCTGAACTCCTTCCTCCTGATTCCCCTTGAATGGGTTAGAGGTGCGCAATGCAACCTTGTTGTATGAGAATTGATCGAACAAAGAATGAATAATATGCAATGATGAAATGCACACAAGATATATCACAAGTATCACAAACTAGAGGCAATAACACAAGGTAAGAAAACTAGATCTCAAGCAAGTAATTGAAGGCAATAGAGTGCAAGAGAAATTTAAAGCAAAATGGACACAAAGCAATCGCAAACACAAGATGTTTGTTTGAGGTTCGAGCCACCGCTCTACTCCCCGCCTTCACCTCCGTGAAGGGTTTCCACTATCCACCGAGGACGCTTACAACGGTCTACCAAAGACCCGAGCACCGAGCTCCACCACTTACAATAACCTCTACCGAAGAGGTGTCTCCACAAGAACAAGAAGAAGGACAAGTAACCAAGTGATCACCAAAAGGATCACAAACTTCTTACAAACACTTTCTCTTTACAACTTCCTTATAGAATGAGGATGGGAATTTTGGCTCTAAGAAGTGTAGTGAGAAAAACTCAGTTGTAGAATGATTTTTGCTAGAGAACACAACTGAAAACAAGCTCAAGAAAGAATGAGAAATGGAGAGCTTAAAAACTTTTCTTCTCTTTTGAAAACTTTGAACACTTAGGTATTTTTCTTGGTGAGAAATGCAAGAGACCTATCTCCTCTATTTATAGGGAGAGGAAAGGGTTAAAAACAATTTATTTTAAGTTTATTTGATCTGAAAAAGATCTCCAACAACTCAGAAAAAGTCTGCCAAAACAGATTACAAAAACAGATTTCAGAAATACACAAAAGAGGAAAGAGCCGTTGGGGCTCTGCAGGCTTGGCGGTCGACCCGTCCGGTCGGCCATCCGCCCTACTGGCAGTAGCCGTTGGGCTCCGGTCGACCGCTCGGGTCGACCGTCCTATAAAAAGAAACACAGGTTTCTGAAGGCGGTCGACCGGGCGGTCGACCCAGAAAACCCGAGAGCAAACCTGCAGACAGTCGGTCGACCCGGGCGGTCGGCCGACAGACATGCACAAGCGTGCATGTCCTGTGCAGGTGCCGGTCGACCGGGCTGGTCGGGGTCTAGCCTGAAACAGAAAAACAGCAGCAAGACAGAACTTGAAATTTTTGTTGTAAAAATATTTTTGAAGTAGAGATAACTAAGTATCATAATAGAAAGAGTATACATGAACTAAATATGATATTTGTCTTTGTAAAACTTGGAGTCATGTATATTTGTCAAGTCATGAAAAACTTAGAAACAAAAACTTTAACTAAGAAAACTTGTATACATAAATGTGTGTGTGTATCCTAGAGCCAATTTTCCAAACTCAAACTTTAACAAATTATTTCTTACATTGGTTCTAAGGACTACAAGTTCTTCAAGGGGCTTCTCCATATAATCTTGAAAGCTTGATTCTTGAGCCCGAATTGAGGTGACTTGAGTCAAAACACCTTCCTTTAGGGAAGAAACCTTCTAGTTTCATTAGAACCCTGAAACACACTCAACCAATAAACAATATTAGTACAAATAACTAATATGTTTTGTAATCATCAAAACACACTAAAAACGGGTGATTGTAACCTTGGGCCAACAGTGTTTGTAACTTCGAATACGACCTTCATTTAAGAAGACACGGACCTCATTTAAATCTCATGTTTGAAACGTGATGATCGCGTTGGAAACTCCATAACGCGACCTTCGTGTGTCAAGCTCAGATTGATTTTCGAGATTCGCTCCGCGTATCTCGACCATTCAATGATCTATAAAAAGAAGACCCTTGGTCTTTCAGAAGTTAAAAACTTTGACTCGTATTCAGCCTTGAGCTTCACGTTCTAAGGTTTCTCTGAAGAAGCTTTCAAAGCTTTCTTCATCTTCTTCGAAGATTAAAATCAGCCGCCATGGCTTCTAAGGGGAAAAACCCATCTTCGTCGAGATTTAATGCAATCGCGGCGGGTTCTAGAGTGGCTACCGCCGGCACCACCACTAGTTCTGCTCCTCCACACGCAACACCCATCTAGGTGGGTTTTTTTGGCTTCACGTGAATCTCACGTTTGAGGTTTGTGTTTGAGTTTGTGAACGCGAATCTCACGTTTGAGTTTTGAACGTAGATCTCGTATTTGAGGCTTTGAACTCAGATTTCGTGTTTGAGGCTTTGAACGTGGAGCTCGTGTTTGAGTCTTTAAACGCGGAGCTCGCGATTGAATCTTTGAACGCGGATCTCATGCTTTGAGATTCGCGTTTGATCTCTAACACTTAAAGTTTTAACTCTTTCTGTTTTTTTTCCTTGCAGTAAGATATTCAACGAATCCGTTGTCAAAGTGCCATCATTTGGCCACGAAGGTAGGCCTCATAGCAATGTTCACTTCGGTCTTCATCAAACTGCACCTGTGTTCGCCGACAAAGACAAGAAGCGAAAATGCCCGATTAACGAGATGCAGCTCTTTAACCCTCAAAGAGATCATCTCAGATGAAAAACTCGAATATGAGTATAGGAAGATCATCAGAAAGCCTGTGTTCTTCTTCGGGGATTCCATTGATGGAAGTAATGACGATCTTTTTGACAGCAACTACAAGTGGCTTCGTCAAATTAGTAGTGATATTTCTTTTTGCCCAACATGGAACACATGGTTCCTCTATCCTGTCTGCAATCGATGTTGATTCTGCGATAATGGATTGGGACCAGACCAAGACGCATCAAGGCATATCAATCGAAAAAAGCACCCACCGTGGTGCATTTCCTACCAGCAATAGCAGAGATATCATCGGGCTACTGCCAGGTCTAGTGAGGCATGAATACCTAGGTGTGAGACCCCTAAACAGGTGAACTCCTTAATCAACTAATTCATGAAAGTGAAGGGATACTTCCCGATTTTTGAATTCCGGGCAATGGGGTGGGTACACTCAAAATAAAAAGTATGATGGTTGAGAATGTTGAGTTATGTCACTGAACAGCTGAGGGAGCTATTGCTACAATCTGATCTGTATCCAGCAGTCAGGGTCATTCAATACGGTATCCCTCAAAGTCACTTTCATTTTTCGGCATGCTGGAGCTGTATAACCCGGACACCTACACATTCTTCACCTCGAGTAGAGAACTAATGTTTGCTCTCCATGAAATGTATGAAGCATCTAGGTTACTAATGGGAGAGACGCCTTATAAAGAGTACATCCCTGGCACAGAAGAACTTCACGTTATGAAGAAGGAACATGTTTACGAAACCTATTGGGAGTTGCAGTGCCACCTCCAAATCTGTGCCCAAATCACTGCATTGAGGGCTGGGGGCATCAAACAGTGATATCATGGGCAAAATACTTGTTTCAAGACTTAGGAAATAAGATGGGTCATGTTTCTGGCCTAGCTACCAGTACTGATGAGGAAATCATGAAAGAACCTTCGTAGTGGTAAGTTTGTATACAACTGAGTAAAATGAAGATACTTTCAAGCCTGACACAGTCTTTGAAAGCTTCCTTCATCAGGCCAAGATCCTTATCTCAGATAGGGCTTTACTGGTTGGGTTCTTGATGCTATGGCTAAAAAGATGGGTTGTACCTACTCCTTATGAGGTCCTTGCAGCGGATGTTGTATACCCAGTTGTCTTACTGGCTCATGCCGACCTCTTGGCTTGCTTCTGGCGATGGTGAGCTGTCTCCAAAAGTGGGCTGTGTGTATTAACATTGAGTTTTTGCTGTGTTGAGATTATTGAAGACGATGAGGGTAATGTTATCCTCGATAAAAATAGCGAACAAGAGAGGAAAACTCCTAATTCTCGTGTTGAGCTACTGTACACATACATGGTGCTTGGTACGTCATGCACTATCCAACACTTATATCATCGGTGTAGGCGTCAATTGAGGATTTTGTTCCTTTCATCCGGAGGCTTGAATGCTCAAGATGGCAAGGTGGTTACATGGTGCTATTTGAAGAATTATACTGAGCAATATGAACTACGATCTTTTTAGGTGTTTCTCGGATTTTCCATAGGCAACCTATGGCGAGCGATTCATCAATCTTCCAAGCTCAGATGGGTTTACATCGCTTTCCATCGGTGTTTTCTGTTGGTTGATGAACATCTGACCAGGGTATCTCGTCTTTCGTCAAGGAAATATTTGCTCATTGAGCCATATATGCCAAGCAGATTCACCCATCAATTTGGGTATGACCAATTATATGTTGGAAATCAAAATATTGGCTTGCATTTTAGCTGAAATCTGTACAAAGGGGCACAACCTTGGTATTACTTTGTGACGGGATGTACTAGTGTGATCTTCAGCCTTCCGCAGAAAACTCCCAACTTTTACACAACTCTCGGCTTTTGCACATGGTATGCTATAGCGACTTCAGTGCCTGGATATAACATAAATGTCACGTGTACTAAAGAGATCAAGGTGATGTATAGAACTAAGAAGAACCCAAAGAAAAATCATTTGAGGGGCATGAACGAGTTTCTTAAAACCGAGAATGAGGCCTTCCAAATAGAAGCGACCGATATACCTAAGCCTGATAAAGAAACGATTGATTATACTCTTGTAAGATGCGAAGTATTGTCGCGAAGCATCCTTGATCTCAATCTTCTGAGGCCGGATCGACCATGGGCAAGAGGAAGGCACACTGAGAACCTGAAATTGAAATTGCTCATGAGGAAGCCTCAAGTCTAGAGACGGGGCTTGAGTCGATTCTCTTATCTGGTGAGGAGACTGATGAGGATAACGAATTATCGCCGAGCGCCACTTTGCATCCCAGAGGTCTCCATACTACGAGTTCTGTAGTGACTAGCGTAGAAGAAATGCTTCTCGCTGAGGAGGATGCAGGGGAGGTCGCAGTAGAGTTTGCAGTTGCTCTGGAACATGAGGTTGTACATGAACGTGAGACTGTTCCAGGATCTGAAGTTGTTCCAGAGCATGGAACTACTCCTCAACATGAAACTGATCTACCCCAGCATGAAGCTGATCCTCTCATAACTTTGGTGAATTAGGAAGACGGAGTTGACCCCATGGACATGTCGTCGAGCTCTCCTATCATCATGATGCCTTCAATCGGGGTTCAAGAGCAGAGTCCTACTATTGGGCTTGTGTTGAACAAACCTATGGCAATGAGATCCCACCTTCTCTGGTACTATCACCCCAGTCATAGGAGAAAGTAGACTATTCTAGAGAAGATCTTGACTTCGGCTATAACCCTCCTCTCCCGATACAAGCAAAATTTCTCATTTGGCTGTTGAGGACATGGAGATTACTTCTCCGGCTGAGACTGCTTTACCTTCTGCGGATATCACTTTGATTGAAGGTAAACATTGATTTCATTGTACCTCTTCTTATACTTTCAAATTTCATGTAGATATCATTTAATGACTTTTTCAATGACATCTTCAGAAGCTCATGTGATTGCTGCTGGAGGAGCTTCCACCTGGGGTGGCAGTGTGATAGAAGGACTTTCTCGGCCTGAGGAATCATATGAAGAGCTATAGTCTTTAATTCCTCAATCAGGTGAGATACAGGAAGAATTTCATTCTGCAACTCTTGCTCCTGATGTTGTTGCTAATACTGTTGCAGTGACTACACGAATTCTTGCATTGACTCAAACAATTGACATAGCTGCGAGTTCAAGAGCAAGGCAAAGCTTTATTACTACTCAGGTGGACGAGACTCCCGTGGCGACTTCTGCACCTGAGACCATTGTAGCACCAGATTTTGCTTCCATTTTAGCGTGTAAAGCTCCTATCATGATCCTAGAAATAAGAAAACTCGTAATCAAACTCGCGCCTGTACTTACAAAGGGAGCAAGTGCAACAACGATAGCCAATGGTGCAATGAGTCTGCCTCTGACCTCTGTTGAGAGTGCACCGGACACCATTGTGTCTTCAGGATCGCCAAGTACTCCAGTCAGGCCTACTCTTACTATGAACATCTTGGAGGGTCTAATTACTCAGGTGATTGATCAATTTGTTCCCATGATGGAGTATTACACTGACTTGGTGCTCAATGGGTGAAGTTCCTTTGACTTTGTACGATCGCTGCTCGATAATCATGTTGAAAACATTAAGAAGATCGGGGGTGTTGAACGAGCCATGGTATACCAAGCATGCGTTGAGCAACTGAGATAATGTTTAGCCAATGTATATAATCTTGAAACTACTAATGTGGTCGATATTGCTCAGTTGGTACTGGTTAACATGCTGCAGAACAGTCTCGTCTTCAAGAGGAGGCCAAGAAGAAGATAGAAGATCAGGCTCGCTATTTAGATGAAATGTGAACATCCTACCAGATCTCATTAAATGATCTTAAGAAGGTGGAGCTTAATGCCAAAGTACGGAAGACACGATGGCTTATGCTCGAGATTCTATTGCTAAGGCGCAAATCCTGTTATGGGACAACGAGCGTATGCTTGAGAAGAAGAGGAAAAATGGAGGAGCTCTCTATAAAGAACGATTAGCTGTATCAAGAGCTTACGATCCAATCCTCTATGTTGGAGACCATCAAAGCAAAGTATGTCGCGAAGAGAACTCTTACAGAAGAAGAGATGCGGGAGAAGGCGATAGTTGCATTCGAAGAAACTCGCCAGCAGGTCAAAGTGCTTAAAGATCAGTTCAAGTCTCTCTCTCGAGGTGAGTTTAACTACTTTGTAACACTTTTTTTTTAATAAAATAGGAGTGATTGTATCACTTCCATCGTTTTATTTGAATAAAAGTGAATACTGAAAGACGGAAGAGGGACTTGGTTGAAAATCTTTAAAAATGATTATTTTACTTTTTTTATCATATCTGTTTTCTCTTTGTTGGAAAATCTGTTTTCTTTTTGTTGAAAAATCTGACAGACCAAAGCGATCAATTTTAATTGCCCGAGGAAACATTTAACTTAGAAACTGAAAGTTTAATTTTAGACCAAATTTGATACTTCTATTGAGGAAATCGAGTAGGTAAGAGAGGTGTGATTTTAACCTTGCTTTTCATTTTCATCGAGAAAATCGAGAAGATCATTGTCAGAGGTAAATTTTAACATAATAATGAATTATTTTGTGATTTGAGCAAATTTAATGGACTTGTCATTCTGTTGGAGGAGATTAACAAGTAGTTTGATCCATTAAGGCTATATGAAAATCTTACTGTTAGAGATGTAGTTTTAACAAAATAATGATTTGTTTTGCGATTTGTAATGGACTTATCATTCTGCTGGAGGGGATTCACAAGTAAAGTTTGATCCATTGAAAATGTGTGAAAATCTTACTGTTAGAGGTGTAGTTTAAACATAATAGGTTCGATCTGTAATTCATTTCATTGAGGAAGTGAGTACAACTTTTTATAGATCTACCATTCCATCAGAAGGAATTAGTAAAGATTTTGGTGGGATTAAGTGGAATTAACTCCCTTAGAATTTTTAGCAAACCATCAACTATCAACGGGTTTGGTTCGCCTTTACCAACTACCATTTGAGTGGGGCTAGTCATGCTATTTTCCTCAGCATTATAAGTTGCTGAGGATTACATTGGGCTTAAAGGCCAACATATTTCTGTATCCCTAGCCATCAGAGGAGTTGGATTGCTATGTCACTTGAAGTGACTTTTTTTGAAGAAGTAGATGATGTACTTTCAGGGTTTTTTATTTCACAGATAATCTTTGACATTATACTGATGGAATGATTTCAACTGTCCAAAGGTAGAATGCATACAATCAGGAGTAATATTTCTTCAAGAATTTGCTACGGATAGGCATCATGAGTCAATCTTCTTCTTGATTGATTAGCTACGCTCCATTTGAGTGGATTGTCTACCACAAAAGGGACCTTCCCATTTAGGGTTGAATTTTTCTTTTGTCTTATGCGTCAAGATCATGGGTCTTCTGATAGACAAGATCACTTTTCTTAAAGATCCATGCTTTGACCTTCTTGTTGAAGGCTTTGAAGATTTGAGCTTGATAAAACTCGACTTGTTGTTGAGCTTGTAGGTGTTTATCGTCTAAAACTTTCAGTTTTTGGAGGCACAGTTGATGTTTATCCTCATTTGTCATCTTTGTTGTCAGGGCATACACATAGATTAAATCTAAATTTTTAGTAGAAATATAGTTTTGCATCCGTACACCCTGAAAAATGGCGTAACCTTTGTTGCGGTTCTCACCTTTGTGCGGTAAGCCCAAAGGCATTCTCCTAACTTCTCATCCTAGTCGCGTTGACTTTTTTAGATGAACTTCTTAAGAAGATTTTCAATGGTCTTATTGAAAGCTTTTGCAAGACCGTTGGTAGTGAATAGTATGTTGTTCAGGATACACTCAGAATCCTGAATTTATCGTAGAATTTTTAGAATGCTTGACTGATGAATTTTGGGGTCTGTTGTTGTGGATAATCCATCGAGGTATACCGAAGTGGCATATTACGTGATATTTGATAAACTTGATCACGTCGGACGTCTTTACTTCCTTTAGAGGGATACCATTTTGAGAAATAATCTGTTAAGCTGAGATAGATTGGTGTCCCTTGGATGTTATTGGCCCAGAAGCCCATCACTCTAGTTTTAATGATGATTAACTCATGTAGTTATAGTACTAATGATCTTGTGTTTAATTAGTCTCAGATATTTGATCAAGATCTTAGTTGGTGTTTACCTTCAACAAAGGATTTAAAGTCAAGTTTTAAAGGTAGCACATGTTGATTTAAGAGATTGCGCATCAAGATTGCATCAAGTACTCAAGATGAGTCTAGCTCATTGGATTAAGGTTTGGACCAAGTCAAAAAGGAGAAAAAGATTTTCAAAGAGAAGATTTCTAAGAAGAATTGTGTCGGGTTTTGTAAGTGTCAAGATTTGCTTTTAGATAAAATGTAAAGGATAGATTAGTTGGTGGATTGCTCAAGTACGTATACACTCACACACAAGATTTATGTGTTTTCATGAAAGAAATTTTGTTTTAGAAAACACTGATTTGATTCTTAAGCTTCAAAATATACATGTATTTTATCAAAACTTATTTTAGAGCTTATTGTCAAAAACATAGATATTTCATCACATATTATAGTGGATCATATCCATACACACTAAGGTTCAAAAATGTTTAAAATATCTTGTTTTTGTATTTAGAGAAGTTTTGAAAAAATCGATTTTGAAAAATACAGATTTTTGTTTAAGCCAAAATTTCTATATTACAAAATAGTTCAAAATGTTTGTAATATGTTTTGATTTTTTAAGCAAACATATTTGTATATCAAAGTATATTAATGAACTTATTTTTGTGAAATTTATCAGAATTTATGCGATTTTATTGAAGGTAAAAAGACAAAGTTTTAATCCCTTTACATTTGCTGACCAGGCTGTCTGGCAGTCGACCAACCGGTCGACTGATCCAGAAGTCGGTTGATCGGGAGGTCGACCGATATGCACAAACGTGCACAGCCAAGGGCCGATTGACAACACGGTCGACCGCTAGAGAACTTCTGCTCTCTGTAAATGGCTCCGGTCGACCGCTAGGTCATAGCCTAGTTTTCGATCGACCGACCGGTCGACCGCTTTTCCCAACTGTCGGAAATTTGATCGTTGGCGGTCGACCGGGCAGTCGACCGACAACATAGTTTTTTGCTGAGTTGGACCCCAACGGATATATTTTTTAGGCCTATAAATGGGGCTGTTTTGGGCTGTTTTCACAAGATTTTAAGTGGGTTTTCAAACTAGTTTTTCTTACCTTTCTAAGTGTTTATCTTCACTTATTTTAGAGCAAATACTTTCATATCAAAAGGAGAGTTTTCAAGAGTGTTTTGTGAAAGAGATTTCTTGAGTTTTTCCTTCACCATTCTATCTAGTTTTCTCACACATACTTGAGCTATCATTGCTATAACAATCCTCTAGGGATCTTTGTTGTGAGAGTGTTTGAGGTGATCAAAGTGTTGAGATCACCGAAGTGTTTCATCTTATATCTGAGGAGGCGAACTTGCAGGTTTGTGTTGTTTCGAGTTCTTGTGGGAGCTCGGTGTAGAGGTGTGGCCTCGGCAAGCTAGTGTGCTTACGTATGTTTGTTCTTGTGAGAACAAGTGAGGGGACTAGTAAGTCCAAGAAGTTCTAGTGTGAACTCGTTGTAAGTGTTGGGGCACCAAGTGATCCGGTGGGATCGATTCTAGTGGAATCCTTCATAGTGTTGAACCGGGGACGTAGAGTAAGGGTGCTTGAATCTCGAAATAAATCTCCCGTGTTTGCGATTGCTCTCTCTCTATCTCTCACTTGTTTTATTTTTTACATGCTTACATTGCCTTTATCTTTATATGCTTGATATATCTTGTGCCTACTAGATATATGCTTAGGTTTGTTTGGTCACACTTATATTCAACCAAGAGAGCCAAAGCGACACCTCAACTCTTATCTAGAGGAATCTTGAGGAGATAGTCCAGAGCCCTTCACCGAGAATTTCGCTACACTCTTGTGTTATACTTGGTGTGTTTAGCATAATAGTTTTTAGTTTGCATAAATAGTTTTAATTCCGTATTAATTCATCATTAGATTAGCTAGTTACCTATTCGCCCCCCTCTAGGTGATTACAGATGTTGGGGGGGTTGATGGGTCTAATGACGTCTATTCCCCTTATCTCAAATGGCCATGAAGAAGACGTTGGATAAGATGACCTGGTACTTGATGTATGAAGTCACCATAAATCTGACAAGTGTGACATCGTCTAGCATAGGTGATAACGTCAGAAATCATCATTGACGAATAATAGCCAAATTTTCAGAGTCGGTCTCCAAGTTTGGGTCCGGGTTGGTGAGCCCGCACATACCATCGTGAGCTTCCCCGAGTGCCGCTTGTGCCTCTTTGTGTGAAAGGCAGCGGAGTAGAATTCCATCATACGATTGGTGATATAATTTCGTGTGACTTACATTATAATGGAACTAAGGATTTCCTTTTGATTGTCGCCACCTCCTTAGGATCATCAGGCAATATGTTGTATAAGACAAAGTCGATGAATGAGAATCATCAATCCTTGAGTTCTGAACCTGTTGAAGTCTCAAGAACCTTTTTAACTTGAAATTTTCCTTTTGGAGCTTTACTGTCTTCAAGGGCGAATTTTAGACAGTACAAGTCACGGGTATTGACGAGTTCTTCCTTTATTGCTCTAGCTGGAAGACCCAGTAAAGAACAAGAGATATTAGCGCATCTGCATGTGCATTTTGTTGGCGAGGTACATGATTGATGTAGAAGCTTTTGAACTCTTCAACCATGTCTATGGTCGCGTTGTAGTAGAGTACTAAGTTTTCATGTCAAACTTGATACTCTCCTCGGAGCTGATTGACGATGAATTTAGAGTCACCATAAGCCTCGAGATACCTAACTCCAATTTCTTCTGTAAGTTGCATTCCAATTAACAGAGCATTGTGTTCCGCAGCAATATTGGAACACGACTCAATCAATGAAAATTCAGGAGGAATTACGCAATTTTGTGGAGGTACAGGTACCACACCCACTCCTGCTATGATATTTTCCCTAGGACCAGTTCTTGATGTGCCGTCGAATAATAGTTTCCAGACTTGTTCTTCGAAGGATGTCTAAGTTATTATAACTTCCGCGATTTCATCTGGGAGATCATCATAAAGTTTAGTGGATTTCGAGACTGGATGGTCAGCCAAGAATCTGCCACGGCTTGACCTTTTATGGTCTTCTGCGGCATAAATTGTCTCTCATACTAGGAGAGATGATAGGCCAGTTTGCTAATCTACAGTTTAGCGATGATGGTTTTGTTATGAGCAATCGCAGAAGATTGACTCTGAAAACAATGTGAATGTGCTAGCCAACAAGGTAGTTTCGCATTTTCTTGATGGCAAAGATTAGAGCTAGACACTCTTTTCGACTGGGTTGTAACAGTGTTCAATCCCGATCATGGTTCTGCTCAGGTAATAGATCACCTGTTCATGGTTCTGATCATTATTTTAGACTATTAAAGCTTCTAAAGAATGATTCATTGCTTTTACATATATCAAGAAAGGCTTTCCTCATACTAGAGCTATAAGAACATGTGGATGAGTGAGGCATTCTTTGATTTTCTCAAACGCTTGCTGGCAAGCACTGTCCCAAATGAATGAGACTCCCTTCTTCATTAACTTGGTGAAGTATTGGCAACATCTTGAGAGATTTGCTATAAATCTTCAGATGTAAGTCAATTGTCCTTGCAATTCTTTGAGTTCTTTGAGATTTCTTAGAAATTGCATTTCTTAGATGGTGCGGATCTTTTCCTAGTCAAGATGAATTACCTTGGATGTTATAACAAAACCAAGAAACTTGCCACTGGCCACCTTAGAAAAGACTTGGTTGGGTTCATTTTCAATTGATGCACTCGCATGATATCGAATACTTTCTTCAGATATGCAAGATGGTCGCTTTTCTCGCGGCTTTTTACTGTAGTATCGTTGACATAGCATTCTTCTGTTTTATATATATGCTTGTGGAAGATTATATTCAGGGCATGTTGATATGTCCCCCACATTTTTAATCATGCAGCGGGTAAATTCTTAAGGAATCAATCTACACACCATAATAATGAAGAAAGATAGTTAAATCGAAATCACAGTAAGCACAAATACACAGAACTTATGTGAAAACCCAAAATGGAAAAACCACGGAGAGAAAGAGAAAATTTTCACTATCACAATGGTGATTACAGGTGGGCTTATCTAGTGTGCTAGGGTTTCTAGATTTCGATTGTGATCCCTCTCCTCATTGGGAGGTATCTATTTTTTATACAAGTTATGTCAAACATATAAGAGTAGGGAGTCCTGCTCAGTTTAAATACTTAAAATCCTCATCTTGATGGTGGTTGAGCTGCACATTCTGGTTTGAATCGAGATAGGAAGAGTCCAACTCTATCTGGTAGTCTGCACCTTACCGTAGATAAGAACGAATTGCCCTCAAGGGGTAACTATCTTGTTTGAATGAGGATTGGGCTTTAGAGGTGGAGATCCTTTATAATTGGATTTACCTCTTCTTCTAATTACTCGACCCGCTTGGAGTTCAAACTGGATGAAGACTCTGGATTAGGTATTTTGGAGGTGACCACGCGTCGCGCATCCCTTGGGGCGGGATAGATACGTGTCACTATCCAGGTGGGTCAAAAAGTGATCATTAAAGACGCCCCCTCTGCTCTCCTCTCTTCGGAGGAGGTCGAGAAGTTCCCAGGGACTTTGAAGGAAAGAGGGGAGCAGAAAGTGATGCAAAGCTTGAAGTTAACTTGGGTCGATTTGCTATCTCCTCGTTCTTGTCTTGTTGTGGCGCGTATGGCTCTACAAGCTGGCAGAGCCTTAAATACATGTCCCATCTATTATAGTATTGATAAAGTAACTGTCACTTATGAATGTAAGTGATTTTCGAGGAAGGCATGGCGTATCTAGCGTGATGGTTCGAGTCCCTTCTTCTATGACATGCGTAAGGTCTCAAGTCGAGCAGCGCTTCATCTTCTTTTGGGATTCGAAGCCTATGCGGTTGACACTTGGGCTTCTTCTCCCTATAAATAAGGCAGAACTCTTCAGGAGAGATTTGAACTGCTTCATGAAGATTCCTTGCTGTTAAAGTCTTTCTCTGTTTGTGAGTGGTGATGTCTCATTCGTTCTTCATTCGGTGGAGGATGGAGAGGGAAAGGATGGTGAAATTTGTTGCACTCATGATATTCGGGGGTCTGTTTGTTAAGGAGTTTCAGCTCTTGCGATGGGCTCGTCAAGAGGTTTCAGCTCTTGCGATGAGGCCCAACTGCGGGGATGGACATGGCTATTTTCTGCTTAGTCTGCACATCTGGCCTTTGGTCAGAGCAGACTGGGAGAAGTTTGGATTTGACCCCATTTTCTTTCCTTGCAGCGAGCATGGAGCAGGGAGCATAAGGGCATTCGATGCTAGCTTTGGTTCAAAAGCTGATTGTCTGTGCTCTTATGGGGTGTCACCTCCTTGTCCATCTCTGCTCTAAAGTTACAATCTTGGCATCGGTATCCTCCTTTTCCTTACAAGCTTCAGTCTGCAACTTGGTCGCGGTTCTCTTTGCTGGTGTCTTCCTGAGAGTTCTTGGTATCATCACTCATCTGGCCCTGATTGATTATTTGCTTTTGAGTCATTACCAGGACGCGACTGGGGATGCGACAATGAGCGCCTCCATTTTTTCGCTCAGGAAGAATACATTCATGCAAAATCAAAACTTATACTTATATCACACTTGTTAGACGTATCCACACTTTGTACTTGGATGGATGTAATCAAAAGAATTCTATAATAAAGCTGAGAACTTTTAACAGATTTATTGTTTAGTTCTTGCCTTATTTGAGATTTATCTTGTTGTTGCGTTTGTTCGGGGTGTTGTCTTGGTTCAGAAGCATTTGGAATGAGTTGAATATCAGGATTCGTTCCCAAATGGCACCTACGAATGTTTACCTGAATGAGGGAAGCTTCCAGCTTAGAAGCTATGTTGCGGATGTTGGTCTAAGGTAGACTATTGCCTCGCTTGAGGAGCCATCAGAGTAGGTCCTGTTGTGGGCTAACTCCGAATGGTTAATGTATGTGAGCTTCCATCCTTCAGGACAATCCAGAGAAGTAGCTGATTGGTACACAATGTTGCATATTTTACCACATAATCCCCATGCATATTGCAAATAAATATATGATTTTTACTCTTCTTTCTATATATTTGCAGGTTCATACTCTAATGGAGAGATAGCCCATAATCACACTTAATTAGCAATAATTAAAGGGATTAAATCCAAGATTAAGATAAAGCCCAAATTTAAAATCAGAATCCAGAGAGATCCGCGTAACAACTGAAGATTCTAGAAGGCCACGTGGATAACAACCTCGTAACAAACTTGTAACAAAAATTGGGATCCAACGGCCACAAAAGTGCCGCGCCTTGCCGCGGATCCACCGCAAAATCTGGGCATTCAATCCCAGATTTTGGCCACCTGTTCCTTCTGGAGAGTTCTCTCTGTACCTATAAATACTGCATTTGGACCTGCGAGCAAAAACTGAACAGAGAAGAGAGAGAGAGATTAGTGTAAAGCTTTGTAATTTTGTTTTTCTCTAGGATTTTTGTAGCTCTCTATGATCTTCTTCTTCCCTAGAAATCATTGCAAGAGAGAGTTGTAAGAGAGAGAGAGCTTGTACATCAAGGAGTGACAACTTGAAGCAATGCAAGGATTCATCCATTCTCTTCATCTCTATTTGAGCTTGGTTCTAGTTTAATTGCTTTCTTTACTGCTTCTTTACTTTCTTGCAATTTACTTCATGCTTTGCTTTTCTTCATTAATGGCTTGTAGCTAAATTTTCTACCATGTACTAGCTAACCACTAGCCTTGCCATCTTCACTAACTCATGGGTGATTGCTTTAGTTCATCTTGCAAGTTGGATGGTCTTCTCTTCTCCGATGGGTTAACCACCCGTCATCCAAGTGAGAAAGTAATTAGATCAACACGCAAGATGAAACCTACGCCGATGGAGTGACAACATGAGGCACCCCTTCACTATCACGGAGTTTGGTAAGCTTTGGTAAGGTAGTAAGGTAAGCTAGTCATGGTTTGCTTCTTCAAGTTTCCTTTTCTTTTAGTTGTTAGTCCAAAACCAATCTTGATCTTGATTCTTTTCCACTTTCCATCATGAACATATTCATCCATTCTTTATTTCTTGTTCCATGATTGTTTTATTCTATTAAGCATAGAAGACACTTCGTTTACATTTCTTCACTACGATTCGTAACGCTTCTATCGCTAGCTCTCCCTGAGAATCGACTCGGTATAGCCTTATGCTATAATGGAGATAAGAAAGGGATACATCGAACACATTTACATACACCTTTCTCGTCTTAATCAGTAGCAGCAGGAACTATTTTGTAGCCATTAGGGTAGGACCCATATAGACAGTGAATACGCTCGGGTAGTCATCCAGTAAATCCCCTGTTATAGGCTGGCTCCAAAGGATCGACGTGGGTGAGCCTCCTTTCAGGAGATTCCTCAAAGGGTCACCGTCAGGGTGAAACCAGTATAGGTCGTGGGTCTGCTTGGGCGGCCATCAGGAGATATCCCATTATAGGCTGGATCCGAGGGATCGACGTGGGCGAGCCTCCATCTTTCAGGAGACTCCCCGAAGGGTCACTGTCAAGGTGAAAACCCGTATAGGCGGTTGACCTGCTCGGGTGACATCAGGGTGTATCCTACTATAGGCTGGCTCCAAGCACCCAACATGGGCGAGTCTCTGTCTTTCAGGAAGCCCCCCGAAGAATCGCCGTCAGGGTGTAGACCCGTAAAGGCAGTGGATCTACTCGGGGCAGCCTTCAGGGTATATTCCATTAGAGGCTGGCTCTGAGGGATCGACGCAGATGAGTCCCCATTTTTCAGGAGATTCCCTGAGGGGTCGCCATCAGGGTATAGACCCGTATAGGCCATGGATCTGCTCGGGCGCCATCAGGGTATATCCCATTAGATGCTGGCTCCAAGGGATCAACGTGGACGAGCCTCTATCTTTCAGGAGGCTCTTCGAGGGGTCACTGTTACAGTGAAGACCCGTATCGGCCGTGAATCTACTCGAGCAGCCATCAGGGTATATTTCATTATAGGCTGGCTCTGAAGGATTGACGTGGGAGAGCCTCCATCTTTTAGGAGGCTCCCCGGGGGTCGCCGTCAGGGTGAAGACCCGTATAGGCCGTGGATCTGCTGGGGTGGCCATTAGGGTATATCCCATTATAGGCTGGCTCCGAGGGATCGACGTGGGCAAGCCTCCATCTTTCAGGAGGCTCCTCGAGGTCACTGATTAGTATGTAATTTTGCATCTTCATATCGTATTTCTCTACCCGATTATGAATAAAATAATATTTCTTACCCGTGTTTTGGTCTTTTATGCAGACAACCAAGATTCTATGGGCAAAGTGGTAATAAAAGCTTAATTAAACCCATTTTTGAATAATTAATCCATATTTTTTAGAGACCAAGTAAGAGAGCTTCTAAAAGATACATTGAATTCTGAATTGAAGATTGTATCTGGAGAAATACGGATCCAAATATCCAAAACAGAGCATATACAGAAATCTCTCAAATCAAGATGTGACAACTGGCTAAAGATCAGAGAGTATCCCTGATCTTGTCGCGAAAACTCGGCATTTGCCCCTGGTCCGTAGCAAAGTCAGGGAGATATTCGCCGATGTTCGACGCGTGGCATCGTCTCGTCTTCTAAAAAGTCCTTTTCCTATACAAACCCCTTCAGGGCTGAGTTTGAGAGCAGTAAGCTAGGGTCTCTCTCCTTTAGTGTAGCTTAGTGTAGTCTTCTTCTTTTCTTTGTATTTTTCTCTTTTTTAGATCATGTAATAGGGATGAGTTTGATTCTGGAGAGAAAGAGAGAGTTGTTGTAATAGAGAGTGACAATTTATGAACGCTTTATCCTTTCCTTCCATGGTTTCTGTTGGCCCATGGTTACAATCACCCAGTTTTATGGTTTTGATGATAACAAAACATATATGGTTATTTAGTACTAATCAAGTTCAAGTATTTAAGTATATTATAGGATTCTAATAGATTTAAGGAGTTTTCTTCCTCAAAAGGAAGGTGTTAAAGACTCAAGGATATTCAAGTACAGGATTGAAACTCAATGCACTCGATGTCGCAAAAGGAAAAGCTCGCTTGAAGATCTTGTAGTCACCTAGAGCCTTGTAGGACATTAGTTTGTTAAAGTGTAGAATATAGTTGTAATGCTCAAGAAGTTACACATATAAAAATACACGATTTCAAAAATACAGGTTTTGATAGTATTGGTATTTAGCATGTTTGATTTTGATACATGTCTCATAATTTTTCCAAATTTTGATAACAAGTTTTTAACATGTATTTCATAACCTATACATGGCTATTTTACTTATAAATTAATACAAAATATTTTGAAAAATATTTGAAACTCAAAATATTTTAGAAAAACAAATTTCAGGCCAAGTCGGTCGATCGGTGCCTTTGGCAGGCCAAAACGGAATACCCGCTTGGTAACCCTTGCGGTCGACCGACTGAAAGTCCCTTGCTCTCGGGTTGGGTCGGTCGATCGGGCCGGTATTTTTCCCCTTTGAACTAAAGGGCGGTCGACCAGGTCGGTCGACCGAAGCCAACGACTCTTTTCTGAATGAGCTGACGGTCGACCGGCTGGTCGACCGGCAGTTTATTAGTTGTCCATAACGGCTAGTTTTTAGATCTGTTATGTTTTTAGTGAATTTCAATGGGCATTTTTGATTTTCAAGTGTAAACACACCCCCAAACGACCTGGTATGATTAACAAATGATATTTATCTATTGCTTATATATATGGGTCATTGGTTTTGATTTTGACACAACAAAATAATACAAGTTTACAAGTTTTCAAGTTTATTTCAAAAAAAAAAAGGTTTTTCTAGCTTCCAATCTTCAAGTTCTATATTTTCAAAGCTATTTTCAGTTGGTTTTAAAGCTTTTCTATTCTTTCTAACTGAATTTCATATCTCACTTAACTTCTTGAGCTACACTTCATAATCTGCTCTATAGGAAGTTATAAGAGAGAGTGTTTGTGATCTTGTTAGATCACCAAGAGTTTTATAATCTCAATTGGCTTTGTGTTACCTCTTATGTAGTGGGTTGAGTGATGGAGTTGAATACTCCAGTCTTGTGTAAATCAAATTATAATTTCTTTGTGTAAGGTCCCTTTGTGGAAGATCCCTTAGAGGATAGTGAAATCCTTCATAGTGGTGAAGGCGGGGACGCAGAGCGGTAACTCGAACTTCGGAACAAATCCATTGTGTTTATGTTTACTTATTTCTTGCTCTCTATTGCTTTTTTACTTTTCATACTTGTGTGTCTGTTCATCTTACCTAATATCATTGCTTGTATTTCATCCATCACGTTCATTATCGGTCTATACTCATCTCAATAAGGAGCCAATTAAGCACCTCAACTCATTATCTAAAGAAATCAAAAATGAAAAGTTTTAGAGCCCTTCACGGAGAATTCAGCTTCAATTCTTATTTTGAGTGACCGTTTGCATAATTCATCATAAGTCGTTTTAAAATTGCATTTAATTAGCAAAACACCTATTCACCCCCTCTAGGTAGATTTTAATTTAGTCATCTCAGAGAGATCCTATTTGCTAATCACTTCATTTACAATTTCTTTTTCATCCACCACAGTAAAAATGGCCGAAGAAATTAAGACCCCTCCCAAGTTTGATGGCATTAACTTTCTTATATAGAAGATTAAGATGACCATATTTTGCAATCTTTAGGAAGTTAGGTTGTAAAAGCGATGACTAAACCCTTTAGTATAGCCATTGGTGATGAGGACACTTGGTCTAACGTTGCCACTAAGGAGTTTGATGCAAATGTTAAGACACATTATGCCTTTCTTCCAGCTTTGAATGATGACGATAATGCTAGGGTCATCCACTACAAATTCGCTTACGAGATTTGGACACACCTAGTGGTCACACACGAGGGAACGTCACAAGTCAAGAGAGCAAAAATAGATCTCTTGCATTTCTAATATGAAAATTTTACTGTGCATGATAATGACACCATTGATGACATGGTAACAAGATTTACTAAAATAACTAATGGTCTTTCTTTTTTAGGTGATGCCATTGACAATGATCAAAAAGTAAGAAAGGTCATTCATGTACTCCATCCTCATGGAAAGTCAAGGTTACTACATTGAAGGAGCTAAGCGACAAAGAAGAGATGGAGCTCATCGGTCTTATACGAAACCTTAAGACCCATGAAATGGAGAGGAAGGCAAGGGAAGAGATGGCACCTCAAAAAAAGAAAGTGATCGCTTTCAAATCCACTTCCACCATCTCCGACGATGATGATGAAGAAAAGGATGACGAAGAATTCTCCCTCCTAGTGAAGAATGTGAGGATATACAACAAGGTAAATTTTAATAATAGAACAAGGTGGCAAGGTAAAGAAGACAAGAGGTCATATGTTTCAATTGTCGGAAGCTAGGCCACATGGTTGCGGATTGTCCGGAGACCAAGAATAAACTTTCAACCTCCAAGAAGTCCTACGAAAAGAAGGCTATCAAAGCTACATGGGACTCTAAGAGTGAAGCCGATGAAGAACTTGATTTGGCACATGTGTGTTTCATGGCTAATGATAACACACCTAAGGTAACATTCGAACCCTCACTTGATGAAAATGAATTAACAATGGATGAATTAGGAGAGACTTTTAAAGAATTGTTCAACAACTATGATTTTCTTAAAAAGAAGTATTTAAAAATGAAAATGAAAAATAAAACCCTTCAAAATAAAATTATTATACTTTCAAAAGAAAAGGATGATTTATCTTCCACACTCATATCCGTACAAAAAATTTTTGATGCATATAAAATTTTATGTAAAGCAAAATTTTCATTAATTGATAAAAATGAGATTTCTATTCTAAAAGATAAAATTAATTATTTAGGAGATATATTAAAGAAATGTGAGTTTGATAAAGGTAGGTTGAAGGTAATGTTTCCTAAGAAACACACTCTAAAGAAACATGTTCAAACTACACATGCTCTTCATACCACGCATGCCCATACTCCTAAATCACAACATATGCATACACATCATGTTAGACACATACATACACCAAGCATGTTCACACTCCACACTCCCATCTGCTTTTATTTATGGTAGAGTTTATTCATACACTTATTGTGACCGAAAAGGTCACTTAGCCAAATTTTGTTTTGATAGAATAAATGCTTCTAATGACCACATTTGGGTTCGAAATCCTAACATTAAAGAACTTAAGAAAATTTGTATATCAAAATCAACCAAATTGTTACATGATATAGGTACACACCAAGGCTCCAAGACGTAGGGAGCGGTGGTATCTTGATAGCAGTTGCTCAAGGTATATGACGTGGGATATCAATAATTTGCAACCCTATCAAGGTCCATGAATGTGGCACCATTACCTTCAGAGATGATTCCAAAGGAAAAATTATCGGTATAGGTAACATTAAAATTGACCTATCTCCCTTAATTGAAAATGTTGTTTTAGTTGATGGTCTCAAGCATAACCTCTTGAGTATTAGTCAACTTTACGATAGAGGTTTCAAAATGATTTTTGATGATTTAGCTTGCAATGTTTTATATAGACAAACCAATGCATGTGGTTTTCGTGAAAATAATATGTACATGATTGATATGTCAAATTTACAATGCAATGCTACATATTTAAATGCCTTTAATGAAGACTTTTGGTTCTGACATAGGAGACTAGGTCATACTTCATTTGAACATCTATCTAGAATCAATAAGGAAGTTGTGAAAAGTATTCCTTTTTTGAAATTTGAGAAGGACCGCATTAACGATGCATGCCGACTTGGGAAACAAATTAAGTCCTCTTTCAAAACAATCAAGGATATCATGACATTAAGACCTTTGGAGTTAATTCACATTGATTTGTTTGGTCCAATTAAAATCAAAAGTCTAAGTGAAAATTGTTTTGTTATTGTTTTGGTTGATGACTTTTCTCATTTTATATGGGTTTTCTTTTAAAACATAAAGATCAAACATTTTCACATTTTCAAGTGTTTAGAAAAAGAGTTAAAAAAGAAAAATATTTTAATTTTACGTATAAGAAGTGATAGAGGTGGTGAATTCATTAACCACTCCTTTATCACTTATTGTGAAGAACATGGAACCAAACATGAACTATAATGTCCTAAAACTCCACAACAAAATAGAGTCATTGAAATCTTCAAGAAATGGTTAGGACAATGATAAATGAATAAGAAATTCCTCAATACTTATGGGCCAAGACCGTAAACACATTATGTTATATCTCAAATAGAATTTATTTTTATAAAATTACTTCTAAAACTTCATTTAAAATTTACTATTTGAGAAAACATAATATTTCTTACTTTAAAGTTTTTGGTTGTAAATACTTTGTTTTGAACACTAAAGATAATTTAGGAAAATTTGATGCCAAATCTTATGAAGCCATATTTGTTGGGTATTCAAATGCTAGTAAAGTTTATAGAGTCTTCAATAGATTTACTTTGACTATTGAAGAATCTATACATGTCAAGTTTGAGGAATCTAATACTTTTGTGAAAAATGTTGTAGAGATTGATTTCTTAGGTGAAGAGATGGAGAAGATAACCTTGAATGACTTACCAATAGAAGAAGAAAAGCTAAAAATTGATGTACAAGATGAAGTTCAAGAGGTTGAAGTGGAGCCAACACAATCACTTCTAAAGGATTGGAGATTTGCTTCAAGTCATCCCAAAGACCTCATCCTAGGTGATGTATCCAGGGGGTAACTACTCGATCCAAACTCCATGATTTATGTGGGCATTTTACTTTTATTTCACATATTGAGCCTAAAAACGTCCTCGAAGTCGAGGCTGATTCATAATGGTTGCTTTCAATGTAAGAAGAGCTCAATCAATTTGAGCGCAACCAAATTTGTCATCTTATTCCTAGACCCCTTGATAGACCAATTATTGGTACTAAATGGATTTTTAGGAATAAGTTTGATGAGTCGGGTAATGTTATTAGAAATAAAGCTAGATTAGTGGCCCAAGGTTACACCCAAATCGAAGGTATCAATTTTGAGGAAACCTTTGCACCCGTAGCACGACTTGAAGCCATACGGATGACACTTGCCTTTGCTTTTTATAAAGATTTCAAACTTTTTTAAATGGATATCAAAAGTGCGTTTTTAAATGGTTTTATAGAAGAGGAAGTGTGTGTTGAACAGCCCCCCAGGTTTATTGTTCTACACATCTGGATTTTTTGTACAAACTTGATAAAACTTTATATGGTTTAAAACAAGCTCCAAGAGCTTGGTATGAAAGACTTTCAGCTTTTCTAATTTCAAACTATTTTGTTAAAGATAAAGTTGACACAACCTTATTTACAAAGCATGTGATAGTGATATTCCTAATTGTTTAAATTTATGTTGATATTATTTTGGATCCACTAATGAAAAGCTTTGTAAAGAATTGAATCATGCATGAAGAACGAGTTTGAGATGTCTATGATGGGAGAGATAAACTACTTCCTTGGCTTCCAAATCAAACAAAGGAGTGATGGGATCTTCATAAATCAAGCCAAGTATACAAGAGAACTCATCAAGAGATTTGGACTTCAAGATGCAAAATTAAGCAAGACTCGCATGACCACTACTACTAAACTTGACAAGGACGAATAAGGTATAAATGTAGACATTAAACTTTATAGATCCATGATTGATAGTTTACTTTATTTGACGGCTAATAGGTCGGATATTATGTTTAGTGTGTGTCTATGTGTTAGATTTCAATCTTGTCCTAAAGAGTCACTTAAATTGCGGTAAAGCACATTATTGATATCTTAAGGGCACTATTGGAATGGGCTTGTGGTATCCAAAAATTGAACAATTTCCCATGACGAGTTATTCGAATGCCGACTATGCCGGTTGTAGAGTGGATAGAAAGAACACTAGTGGTACTTGTTAATTTCTAGAAAATTGCTTTGTTTCGTAGTCTTCTAAGAAACAAAATTTGTTAGCCCTCTCAACCGTCGAGGCGAAGTATGTTGCGGCTGGAGCTTGTTGTGCACAAGTCCTATAGATGAAACATACTCTCCTTGACTATGATTTGCATTATGACCATATTAATATATTTTATGATAATACTAGCACTATTCATATGACCAAAAATGCAAATCAATATAGCAAGACCAAACACATAGATATTCGATATCACTTTCTTAGAGATCACTATGAGAAAGACAATATTGAAATTGATTATATTTCCACCGATTTTCAACTTGCGGATATTTTTACTAAACCACTAGATTATAATAAATTTTCATTCATTTGTGGTGAGTTGAATGTTTGTATTATGGATTCATAAGTTTTGAAAGTGTTTTCAATTTTTTTTACATGCATTTTTCAAATTAATATCTCTTTTATGTTGATGTCTTTACTCTTTTTGATGCATGACAAAAAGGGAGAGAGATATTTGAGTTTTAAGTTGTTTGGTATTCATATTTGAATTTAAATTATTAAGTTATTTTGGTAATCTATATTCCATTCTCTTTACCATGCTTATATAAGGTATTGGAGGAAGAAAGATTGAAAGGATGGTAGGCTATATATGCATATTGTTCTATATTGATATCATTTTTATATGCATATATGTGTGACTTACTTATATTATCAAATTCATTTAAAGTCATAGTGTTTTCTTGTACTTGATAGATAGCAGAACTTGAGGGGGAGCTTTTCAAGCTCTTTTATATCTTTTATCTTAAATAACTCACATATTTTGTCATCATCAAAAGGGGGAGATTATTAGCCCAAGGTTAGAATCTTCGATTTTATGGTTTCGATGATAACAAAACATATGTGGTTATTTGTATTAATCAAGTTCAAGTGTTTAAGTTTGTTTCAGGGTTTTAAGGATTCAAGGAGCTTTCTATCTATAAAGGAAGGTGTTAGAGACTCAAGAAAACTCAAATACAGGATCAAAGCTCAAACATTCAAACGTCGCTAATGAAAAAGCCCGGTTGAAGATCTTGTAGTCACCTAGAGCTTTATAAAATATTAATTTGTTAAAGTGTAGAATATAGTAGTAATGCTCAAGAAGTTACACACACAAAATACACGATTTCAAAAGTATAAGTTTTGGTAGTATTGATATTTTTTGCATGTTTGGTATTGATACATGTCTCATAATTTTTTCAAAATTTTATAACAAGTTTAGAACATGTATTTCATCACCTATACGTTACTATGTCACCCTTAAACCAATATAAAATATTTTGAAAAATATTTGAAGTTCAAAATTCAGTCATAAAACTGTTTCAGGCCAAATGATCGACCGGTGCCCATTGCAGGCCAAAACGGTCGACCGGGCCTTTGGCCAGGGGTGTGCACATTTGTGCACATTGTCAGCCGACCAACCGGTCGACCGCCAACCCTTGCGGTCGACCGACTGGTCTACAGACTGAGAGACCCTAACTCTCAGTTGAGGTCAGTCGATCGATCGGTCTCGGTTGAGATCGGTCGACCGGGTCGGTTGATCAATAATTTAAAACTCTCTATTTTAAATATAACGAGCGTTCGATCGGGAGGTCGATCGGAGCCAACGGCTCTATTCTGGATGACCTGCCGGTCGACCGACAGGATGCCAGATGGCCATAATGGCTAGTTTTATTTTTAATAGATTCCAACAGGCATTTTTGGTTTCCAAGTGGCTAAACACTCCCCAAATAACCTGGTATGATTTATAAATGATATTCATTCATTGCCTATATATATATGGGTTTTGGGTTTTGATTTTTGATAAGAAAAATGCACAAGTTTTCAAGTTTGTTTCTAAAGAGAATAGTTTTTCTGGCTTTCAATCTCTAAGTTCTTTATTTTCAAAGCTATTTTCAGTTATTTTAAAAACTTCTCTATTCTTTCTAACTGAATTTCTTCTCTCACTTAACTTTTTGAGCAACACTTCATATTCTACTTTCTAGGAAGTTGTAAGAGAGAGTGTTTGTGTTCTTATTAGATCACCAAGTGCTTTGTAATTTCAATTGATTTTGTGTTATATCTTGTGTAGAGGGTTGAGTTGGTAGAGTTGTGTACTCCGATCTTGTGTAAACCAAGTTGTAATTCCTTTATGTAAGGTCTCTTTGTGGAAAATTTCTTAGAGGATAGTGAAATTCTTCATAATGGAGAAGCCGAGGACGTAAAACGATGGCTTGAACCTCGAAAAAATTCCTTTTGTTTGTATTTGATTGTGTCTTACTCTCTATTGATTTTCATTTTTCACACTTGTGAAATTGTTTATTTTTTGCATTCTAATTGCTTTCATTCCATCATTTTCATTATCAGTCTATGTTGGTCCAGAGGCCCTTCACTCTAGTTTTGATGATGATTAACTCATATAGTTATAGTTTATTAATAATCTTGTGATATTTAGTTTCAGATATTTAACCAAGATATTAGTAGGTGATTAGCTTCAAAAAGGTGTTTTTGGAGCTTTCACATGATGATTCAAGAGCTCGAGCGTAAAGATCGCATCTAGCACTCGGTTGGAGTCAAGCTCATTGGATCGTGTTTGGATCGAATCGACTTGGAGACAGAGTTTTATAAGAAGACATCGGTTTGTTTAGTTTAAGATTTTGTTTAGATCATTGTAAAGATTAGATAGTGTTGATATGCTCAAGTTCACAATACACACACACTTGTTTTAAGTTTATTGGTTTTTGATTTTCGGTTTAACCAATATTAGATTCATGTCAAAAACATAGATATGATATCTTTCATGTATATTAGATTCTATCCTTATACAACATGCTTAAAAGTTATTTAAATGTCATGATTTTGTATTTACATGTGTTTTGGAAAAATCGGATTTCCATTTCAAAAATCCAAGTTTTAGAAAATAAGGATTTTGGTTTAAGGTAAAATCTCAATATCACAAAATGGTTCAAATTGTTTAAAATATGTGTTGAATTTTTTCACACATATTTGTATTTCAAAGATCTAATAAGAACTTATTTTTGTGGAATTTATGTGATTTTATGCGATTTTTTAAAAGGTAAAATAACCAAGTTTTAAATCCCTTAATATTAACTGGCCTGCCTTCTGCCGGTCGACCGGACGGTAGACCGCAACAGAAATTGGTCGATCGGTTCGATTGACCGACATGCACAGACGTGCACGGCTGTTTGAACTGGTGGGCTGGTCGACCGGGCGGTCGACCGTCCAGAGAGTTTGCTCTCTGAAAATGGCCCCGGTCGACCGGCAGAGAGCTTTGCTCTCTGTATCCAGTTCCGGTCGACCGGGCGATCGACCGGTCAGAGAGCCGTTACTCTCTGGTTCCTGGCCCGGTCGTCCAGGCGGTCGACCGGAGGCACAACGGTTAGAAATCTGATCGTTGGCCAGTCGACCGGCCGGTCGACCGAAAGGGCAAAAATGCCCTTTCCTGACTGCCAACGGGCAGATTTGTTGGGGTCATATATACCCCATCTCTTGAGCTGATTTCACCAAGATTTCAAGAGAGAAAATTTTCACATCTTTTAAGTGTTTTCAGCAAAAGTTTTGGGTTCAAAAGATTTATTCTTTATTTGTTTTTAAAGGGTTGGAAAAATAAAAGAAAAATAGGATATTCGGGATATTAGTTTTGATCTTCATTTCAATCTTATTCAAGTTGTTTTCCCAAGTTTTTTTTTTTTGTGTTTTTGTTTTCCAAACTCTTTATATTTTCACACTTGAGCTATCATATCTATTAGGATCTATTTTTGTGGCAAAATTGGTTTATGGTTGAGAGAGACCACCAAGTGTTGTAACCTTCCATACTTTGTGATATCCCTCTAGTGAGAGGTGATTGTGTTGATATCCCTCTAGTGAGAGGTGATTGTGGAAGTGGTGTTTGCATCCCTCTAGTGAAAGGTGATTGAGTTAGAATCCCTCAAGTGTGAGGTGATCTTTGTTTGGCTAAGTGCCCATCCCTCTAAGTGTAGAGGTAATTTGTGTTGTGCATTGCCTCCAGTGAGAGGTTGTATTGTTGGAGAGAGGAGTTGTGTACTCCTTAGTTGTATTTGCCCAAATCCTCAGTGGAGTTCCCTGTGTGGGAAGTCCTGTGTGGACGCTATAGTGGAATTCCTTCTGTGTGAAGGTGGGGACGTAGAGCTGGGTGTTCGAACCTCGAAACATATCCTTGTGTTTGCGTTTGATCCACTATCTCTTTACTCTCTCTCTCTCATTGTGCATTGTATCATATTGTTCATATCATATATATATATGCTTGTGTTGATTGTGTGTGCCCATACTTGTGTTCAACCAAGCGAGCTTCATATAACACCTCAACTCTTATTCAGAAGAATCAAGAGGAATTAGTCCAGAGCCCTTCACCGGGAATTCGGCTACACTCTTTGGTTACACTAAGTGTGTTGCAATTAGTTTTTAATTTCTACATCATTTGTCATTAGATTAGCCGTACACACCTATTCACCCCCCTTTAGGTGTACTTTCAGTCTATACTCATCTCAACAAGGAGGCAATTGAGTACCTCAACTCATTATCTAGAGGAATCAAAAATGAGAAGTTCTAGAGCCTTTCATGAGGAATTCGGCTTCAATTCTTGTTTTGAGCGACCTTTTGCATAACTCATCATAATTAGTTTTAATATTGCATTTAATTAGCAAAGCACCTATTCACCCCCCTTTAGGTGTATTTCACAACGATGGCAGGGCTCATAGATATTTGGTTCAATGGAAAAAAAAAGCCACTACTGATGATAAAGTGTAGATCGAAGTAAATTTTAACAAATTGACCCTGACATAATGAAGTATTATGAAAGTTTTTTCAACTGTTAACTTGACGGGGCTGAGTTCTTTCCAACCTGGGAACAATGATGCAAACATCCAGTTCAAGACTACGAAGACATGACACGTGTACCAATGAAGATGGAAATGCGTAACATCAACATCTATTTGGTTCGAGTGAAGACTAAACAAAAATATTTATTTTCTTGTATTTTTGATTTATTTTAGATTTTTGGTTTATTTTAATTTGCTTTTGCTTTTAGTACCACATAAGTTATGAGTTGAAATTTAAGTTTTGTATTGCCTATAAAAAGAGGCACATATGTAATCTTTTTAATTAAGGAATGAATTGAATAAAGCTTTTACAATTTCCTGAAAATCTGAGTGCGATCTGAATTTCAAAATCCAAACTGTTTAGGAGTGTGAAACACTATAGAACCCTATTAGGAGTGTGAAACCCTAACCGTATTTATTCTCCTTTTATAAAAAAAACTCTAGAAAAATTAACCTTCATCTCCTTAATCTCTCTTCCAAAATCCCAACAAAAAAAGAATCCAAACCCAAAAAAAAAAAAAAAAAAAAACTTTTCCCTCTTCCAATTTCTCTCTTATGTTCCCTCTCTTTCTTCCCTCTCTCTCTCATCATCAACCTACGAACCCAATTTCCCCTCTCCCACAATGACAGCAACACCCTGCCCCTCTTCTCCTTGTGCCACACCCTCGTCACCCTGATAACCAGCTGTCGTCAGCACTGTCAGCCGAGTGGCAACCGTGGCAAAGTACAGCCAGCCGCCCTGACGACAACCTACACCCAAGCTGCCAGCTTCTCGTCTTCCTCTCTCCCCACCACCTCGCCGCCGACTAACCGCGAGCACCACTTCGCCAATCACAACCGTTGCCAGACCTCGCCGCTACTGACCTGCATCCCTACCCACCACCGTCGACGAAGCAGCACGAGCTCAGACCCCACAGATCAACTCAAGAATTGCAGTTTGGATTAAATCCAATTCGGGTTCTGAATAAACGCGAATCTGATCCGCCAACAACTCGACCCGGATTGCTACAGTGTCCCGACTCATTGCTATAGTGTACCCGACCCGCTAGTACACCTGTTAAGCAGAACAAACCCACTAGCGTTTGAGTTTCAATTTCGGGACGTATCCTCAGCAGTTTAGAGTCCAATTCGTGCGATTCTCGAAGCATTGGAACGTGACAACAAGGGCTATGCATCTATAGCAACAAGATACTCAGATTGAACGCAATTCTCAATAGGTACAATCTCACCACGTTTCTTTTAATTACAGTCAAATATTACATTATCTCAAATATTATTTACATTGATTGTTGTTCACCAAGAGTGAGTTGTGTGATTCTTCTGCCTGATAGTTCTTTCGCTTCGTTATTGTCTGTAGAACTTTACCTGCGTAATAAAGTAGCGTTAATTAGTTTTTTGATTTGCAATAAACGAGAGAGAGACATGAACAGATGGCTTCGGGTGTTTTTAAGCACTCGAGAGAACATTTTCTTACTAAAAGAAGAGGACTTAGAGAACTTGACGAAGGAACTTTGCATTCTTGTCATGTTTAATGAGAGAAAAACCAGCTAAGCCAGTGAAAGGTTGGCCCAGGTCGTTGCAAGCCACGTGGGCCAATCGGATAAGTGTTGCACTCCAGCATTTTACACTAGAGTTGCACCCTATCATTTCTCTGATATTTTCTATTATTTAGAAATAGTTTTCATGCATCTGCACATAATAGAAAACTAATATGACAACCCTAGAGGGGGATGAATAAAGTTTGCGATCGATTCTAAAAACCAATACCCAACTTTGATTGGGTGAAACAAGATAGCTAAAGTAACATGTGGCAACGTAAATACAATAGCCATAAAGTAAGTATTAGAGAGACTGAGTGAGAGAGATAGAGTAATGAAGAGTCGACACATAATTTTATAGTGGTTCAGCCTCCAATCAGCCTGCGTCACTACAACAGGATTTCAACCTAGTCTTCAATTGATTGCTTCTTACCGGGTAGAAGCATTGCTTTTGCATCGACTTCATTTTCGAATAGAAGCCTAAACATGTACAATTGCTTTCTTTTGCGGGTAGAAGTATAAACCTTGCCGATTTTCTTTAGTGGTCAAAGCTTAGACCTTAAATCAACCCACTTCTCAAGTGGTTGGATTACCTTATATAAGGGTTTGTTCTAAAATAAGATGAGAACCAATATACAAATATCAAACAAAATTTATAACTTTGAGGCTCTAATGGGCAAAAAAATCAAGAAGAAGATTAAACTTGGTATTTTAGATCTACATGTATAAGTATAAAGATGCAAATTTGGATCTAGAATCTTTAAGAACTTTAAAATTGAATTAGAGAGGAGGAAAATATAAAACAATTTTTCAATCAAAAGAACTTGAAAACTCAAAAATATCACTACTCTAAATTTTAAATAAGATTGAAAATAAACTCTTAAAAGTACTTGCTCAACATTTTTGTGAGTAAATTCTATTTGCAAAAGTTGAGTTGTTGTTACTAAAAGAATAGTACAAACTAGTATTTATAGGTAGGAGAAGATAAAATTAGGTGAAAACAAGTTTGGCTCAAAAGATAAAGTTCAAATTTTCTTAAGTTTGCAAAACTGTGCATACGGGTCGACCGCTAAGAAAGCTTGGGTCGATTGTTGTCACTAAGTACAAAAACCAATTCAAAATAAAGTTCAACAGGCGTTCCAACAATCGATCCATTGTTAAAGATAAAATCTCAACCGTCAAACATTATTGTATTGCCGGGTTGAATTATACTTGATCACGAATAAAGAAATAAAAGTTAATTCAGGATTCCTCCAATTTTCAAAAACTGGATCAACCTGGCGATCGATCCCGAAAAGTCCAAAAATGAACTTCTATATTGGCAGTTGACTTGGCAATCGATCCAAGCCCAACTTGAAAGTTGGGATGCAACTATGTAGCAGGCGGCGAAGTGACTGTCGATCCGAGTCCGTTTTGAAAGCGCTAAGCTCAAGCAGACAAAGCAATAGACGAACTGGTGGTCAATCCGTGAGGATCTCACTTCACTCAGATAACTTTGTCTCGGCTGATAAATACTGGTGGGCGATCAGTTGTCATTTATCATACTGCCATGCATTCCACTAGGTCAACTCACATGTTTCCTACATCGATCCAACGAAATCAATCTCACAAAACTTAATTTAAATGCCTATATAAAAAAAATAATTTGAATAATTCTCAGTATGCAAAAAAATATAGTTGATAAACCCAAATGAATAGTTAAATAGATTTAAAAAGCTTTTGGGCATAATAATAGAACTTTGAGGGAAAACATATTTGAAATCAAATTGAAACTTATATGCACAAGTATGAATATGGACTCTAGTGCCTAATTAAATTCTTGACTTAGTTCTTCTTACCTCACATAATTTCTTTAAATAGATTTTGCAATCATTGATTCCCTCACTCTAGCTCCATTGATTTGACTTTTAAATTAAATAGTTTGAGTTAGAATTTGTCACCACTTATTTTGATTTTGCAATATGTTGAACAATCCAACTTCCATTTCAAGTTCATTGACCTGAATCAAAACTTGAGTAGACTAGAATAAGAGTGATTAATGCACTAGCTGCTTAATGAGTAGTAATATCAAACTAAAAACATAATATGGCTAAAAATCTCACCTTTGAGGATGACAGCTCATTAGGGTACATAAAAATAGAATTTGGTATCAATCTCAAGGCTCCTCTACATATATGCCTTACAAATAGATAATAAAGAGAGTATCAAACCCCTTGCGTATATGCGCTGAAACATGGTACACAAGATATATAATCACCAATAGAGCTTACAAATTTGTGTCACGATGAGATATCACCAATAAATGTGTATGTCTCACAAATATTTCAAGATATATCATATGTCACTCATGTACATGCACAAGTTTGCAAAAACCATCAATTTCAACATATATAATATATAAAAGTTATGCAAAAGTTCAAATTGAGCAGAAACGTGCACAAACTCATGAATCACATGTATGTATGCAAAAATTCACCAAACATAGCATATACATACATAAAGTAACTTGACAGAGTTAATAAGAGACATATATCTCAAGTGTGTAAATATATCACATATATCATAAATGCATGCACACGAATATCAAATATATCACAAAAATCTCAACTGTATGCACATACATCACCACAACATATGTATCTCATGTGTCACCAAAATCCCTCTTCCTTTGACATCATCAAGAGGGAATGAGCACAATTAGGCATATAAATCACCAGAATTGATTAGAAAGGCAAGCCAATATTATAAAAAAAAAACATCACAGGTATATAACAATGTAGAAAATAAACATGAGTAGCCCCTATATAAACTATTACAAGTCATAAGCAATGTATATAGTAGAAGATACAAGGCAATACAGTACATGTCAGGACCACCATGGGTCTAAACAGAAAAAACAAGTTTTTTGAAATTACAGACTCGAACAGATCCAAAATAGTTTTGAAAACTACATAAACAAAACCATCATAGGTCAGTCTTGTCCACATCCTATTCTTGAGCACCGACAGATTGGGGAAGTGATATTTCCAACAAAATATTGGATTAAAATGACAAAAAGTGACAGACTAAAATGAGAAAATGTAAGGGAAATACACCATGGAATGAGATAGTCACCAACTGGATCTTTGGAACAGTAGAAGGAATCTCTGTATCAACATCACCAAAATCAGTGTTGGATCTCTCCTGTGTAGTGTTAGGGTCATCAACAACTCCTCCCTTATTATCTCTCTGCTCTTTTGGATGCCTAACCTGCTGCTGTTGCTGTTGATGTGTCTGGTGAACACCTTTAACTAGTCCAAAATTAATTCCTTGCATAGCTAGTCCACAAACAAGCTTATGAAGCTGTCAACAATTAGTTCCATTCCCTTCATGTGCTCTCGAGAGAGTGTAGCCACAGTAGACTTGAGTTCCTCCTGTTCAATCTTCAACTAATTCAATCTATCTTCCACACTCTTCCATCTTTTCTTACTCTCTTCTTCTTTCTTTAACTCCTTCTCAGATAACTTCCTCGCTGAAATATGAACTTTCCTCTCTTTCTAAACTATCACAGAATTGGCATACTCTTTTTCCTCTCTCTCAAATTGTTCTTCAACCGTCCCTCTCATTATAACAAACTCATCACTTAGGGGAAGTCAAAGGAAGCTTCATCTTTTTAAAGTGCTCTTGTTGAAGTCTTCCTTGTATATGCCCGGGGTGTTAGACTTCAAATCAATCTTAACCTTCTTAAGTGCTTTTGTTAACACCATTTCATAACCAATCTTGCTCTTACCTCTCATCAAGTTGCTCACAAAAGCAAGTGCAATATTAACCTTTATATTCTTCTTAACAGCATACAAAATAAGTATGGCATCACTTTTTACCTCATTAAAGTGGCATTCTTGAGGAAAAACATTATGCAAGATGATCTTAGTCATAATCCTACATTGTGGTGTCAAAGTAGAAGAATTTAATTTTGTGCTCATATTAATGGATGGGTCATATCTCTTGCCAAGCAAGAGTTTTCTTGCTTCATCCACATACTAACCAAGCTTATAAAAAAAAACTACCAAAAGAATTTTACACCATTATTTGGGAGATGAAAACCTTCCTCAATCAAACTAGGAGTGAGAAAAAAACTTATTACCATCAACAAGACAATAAATTTCTAATTTCTTTTTGCTCCATTGCATATTTGCATAGAACTTTCCCACAAATTTGGGGTACCGTGATAATTTTTTTTTTAAGAACACGTAAAGTCTTAGTCTAGCAAATATGTCAACAATACCATATGCTCCAAGAGAGTCAAAATCTAGATACCCCCCGAGATAAACTTTTTTGGTCTTGAAACATTCCATGAACTTCTTTGCTTTGAGATTAATAAAGTCAACCAAAGTCGGATCCCCTTTCTTGACAAGACCATCAAGATCAATGTCACCACCAAAATTCATGCCCATTGCTTCATCTTCTTTGGGAATTTTCTCTTCAGACTTAGTTTCTCTATCACTCTTCTTTCTCTTCCCTTTCCCTCTACTTTTTTTTCTCAACCTTTCTTGATCGTACACGTGCATTACATATTTTCATATCATATGTGTCACATTTCTGCATTTATATTTAAATAAATCTCTGTTATTTAATGTATTTTCATGTTTAATGGGGTTTGTGTAATTAAGAAAGAAAAGGGAGAGATTAACAGATTTATCCAAATTAAATCTAAAAATTCAAAAGAAAGGGGATCAATTCTAATCCGGAGGCTTTAAAGGTCATCTGATGACCGGGTATATCAGATGAGATAATATCATCCAAATTCAAAAAAATGGATTAGAATAAGACTCTATCGGTTTCGCTGGGGATAAAGAGATAGATCGTCAAATCTAAAGCTGAAATTCAAAATCTAAAAGGATAAATGGATAGAGAGAAGATCAATGGATGAGATGAAGCAATTTAGACTCGAATTCGGACTGAATATATTTTAGTATTTTAATCATAATATTCACTAAAAAAGTCAAATCTGATGATTCAAAATGATGCAAAAAGAAACTTAAAGGCTACAACTCTAGCATTGATCATTGTTTTTAATTCTATCATTTGATAAATTATATTCAGCAGTCAACACAACAATAAGCTGCAGATCAGAATTGAATTTTCACATCAATCAAGTTTGGAGATAAGGGGAGGATTCAATTTAAAAATAGACAGCTCTCCATATCTCTCCACTCGTCTCCCTTATCCATTTCTTCCCTATAAATACCTCACACATCAGAGGCAAAGGAAGGAAGACTAGGATTATTTTTTTACTTTATTTTTAGGGTTTAAGATCATTGTTAGATAGTTATAAGAAGTTGTATCTCATTTTTATTTCAGTCCAGTAATAAGTTAGAGAGGAAAAGAATATGTAATTGACCGTTGAAGTGACAATAAAAGGAGATTCACCTTTCTTGACTCTACTCAATCTTACTGGTATGTCTATATTTTTAATTCATTCTATTGTTTATTTTTTCTTCATTATGAGTAGCTAAATTTGTTTTCTGGACTCACTATTCCCTTTCTTTTATGAGTGTTCTTTTTGATTGATTTCTATAAAAAAGAACCCAATGAATCATATGAATGCCTAAATTAAGCCTCACATATTGGCGAGTGTTCTTGAAGGCACATGAGGATGGGATTAGACTTTGAACTAACTCTTGAAGTTGATCTTAAAAAGAACTTATTTTTATTCCATACTTACTTTATTGCTTTGATGGTTTACATTCAATCAAAGAAAGATTTTAAAACTGAAGTTTGATTTCTAAAAACTATCTTATGTGTTTTACTTGATTCATTTTTACAAGACTAAAATTTTTGTCTATGATCTCATTAAGGCATTTTAACTTTCAGAGAACAATACATGGTTGAATAATAGAATAGTGAGTCCGGATCTCTCTTATTAAATACAAACAAACACACATCTTCAAGCTTCTTAAAAAAAATCACTTTTTTTCAAAAATTATTCTAATCTTCAATTTTTCTTTAAATCATTTCTTCACACTCTATCTTTTTTATCTAAAAAACATAAACACTAAAACTTATTTTTCTCAAAATATTGAAAATCTTGCATCGCATCTCTCCTCGTGAACACGACCTGTTAGCCTTAAGCTACATGGTAATTCTCTAATTTCTAGCAATAAAATTTTGGCGCTGTTGCTGGGGAGGAATGGTAAGTAACTCATTTTTCTTTACTTTATTGATTAATTTTCTTCTCTGTTCTTTGCGTACAGGTTTAACAATAGGAAAATTTTTGCTGCATTCAACATATAAGTGGCCTTGGACTCTGGATTTAATGGCGTGCAGTGTAATTAAGAAAGAAAAGGGAAAGATTGACAGATTTATCTAAATTAATTCCAGAAATTCAAAGAAAGGGGATCGATTCTAATCCAGAAGTTTTAAAGGCCATCGTATCTGAAGACCGGGTATATCAGATGAGATAATATCATCCAAATTCAAAGAAAAAACGTATTAGAATAAGAACCTATTGATTTCGCTGAGGATAAAAAGATAGATCGTCAAATCTAAAGCTGAAATTTAAAATCTAAAAGGATAAATGGATAGAGAGAAGATCAACGGATGAGATAAAGTAATTTGACTCGAATTCAGACTGGATACATTTTAGTATTTTAATCATAACTTTTGCTACCAAAAGTCAAATCTGATGATTTAAGATGATCCAGAAAGAAGCTTTAAAAGGTTACAACTCTTATGTTGATCACTATTTCTAGTTCTATCATTTGATAAATTATATTAATTAATCAACACAACAACAAGTTGCAGATCAGAATTAAATTTTTACATCAAATCAAGTTTGGAGATAAGGGGAGGATTCAAATTCAAAAATAGCCAACTCTCTCTATCTCTCCACTCGTCTCCCCTATCCATTTCTTCCCTATAAATACCCCACACATCAGAGGCAGAGGAAAGAAGACTAGAATTAATTTCTTACCTTATTTTTAGGGTTTAGGATTATTATTAGATAGTTTATGAGAAGTTGTATCTCATTTTTATTTCAGTCCAGCAACAAGTGAGAGAGGAAAATAGTGTGTAATTGACTGTTGAAGTGACAATCAAAGGAGATTCACCTTACTTGACTCTACTCAAGCTTACTGGTATGTCTATATTTTTAATTCATTCCATTGTTGATTTTTTCTTCATTATGAGTAGCTAAAGCTGTTTTCTGGGCTCACTATTCGCTTTCTTTTATAAGTTTTCTTCTTGATTAATTTCTATAAAAAAGAATCCAATGAATCATATGAATGCCTAGATTAAGTCTTGCATATTGGCGAGTGTTCTTGAAGGCGCATGAGGATGGGATTGGACTAACTCTTAAAGTTGATCTTAAAAAGAACTTATTTTTATTCTATACTTGCGTTATTGCTTTGATGGTTTAACATTCAAATCAAAGAAAGATTTCAAAATTGAATTTTGATTTCTAAAAACTATCTTGTGTGTTTTACTTTATCTGTTTTTACAAGACTAAAATCTTTGCCTATGATCTCATTGAGGTAATTTAACTTTCAAGAGAGCAACACATAGTTGAATAATAGAATAGTGAGCCCGGATCTCTCTTTATTAAATACCCGGATCTCTCTTTATTAAATACAAACAAACACACATCTTCAAGCTTCTTAAAAAAAATCACTTTTTTCCAAAACCTATTCTAATCTTCATTTTTTCTTTAAATCATTTCTTCACACTCCATCTTCTTTTTCATAAAAATATAAACACTAAAACTTGTTTTTTTCTAAATACTGAAAAGCTTGCACGCATATCTCCTCGTGGACACTATCCGTTAACCCTAAGCTACACGGTAATTCTCTAATTTTTAGCAATCATCTCTCCTCTTCAATATCACTCCTTGAAGTAATATTTGGCTTGGAAGTAGTCATCTAAGCCTCTGGAGTCCTCTTGGAAGGGAACCTCCTTCATCTTTTTAAGTATTACTATAGTTGCCGCCCCAGTTCTTATTTGCCAAGATCTTGATCCTCACCATAATGCGTGAGAAGGTGGAGATGAGAGAAACAAAGATGGTTTGGTTTAGGTCAACAGAATTTTGAGGATATATAAAGAATTTTTAGGTTTTGGGGATGTCATCCCTTTTCTTGCTTGCCAAGATCTTGATCCTAACCATGGTACGTCAATGGGTAAAGATGAGAAAAATATAAGATGGTTTAGGTTTAGATTTGAAAATTTTTGAGGACATATAAATGTTGGATCATGAATAAATTCATTTATATTCTGATGATAAAAAATCCATATATGTATATTGTGTGCTAATATATTTTGCAGCGTCTTTTGGAGAAACAAGTTGGATTTGCCACTCAAAGAACGAAGACAAGACATATACTTACAGATAAAGGAAGACAAGTGCATCACATTCAAGACCAATAAACTTTTTCTTTAATCTTTTGGTTCTTATCAAAAGCCTTGATACACACGCACACAAACACTGATTAGTTGACTTATAGGTCAGGATAGTTTACTAATGGATGTTTACAGAGATTGTCCAATTGATTTACTTAGCAACTTAGTCGACTAATTGTATCAGATACTCTGATACTTGGTTCTGTAAATATACACTAGTTGACTTATGTCCCAATCTAGTCAACTAGTAAACCTTAACAAGAGACCAATGATATCAGTCTAGTTGACTAATGTCTCAGTATAGTCAACTAACTATCTTTCACAAAAACTCGTGTTTACAGTCTAGTCGACTTTCTCTTCAGACTAATCGACTAATAGAACTTAACAGAGACTAGATTATGTTCTGTGTGATTAGTCGACTTGTAACTTTTCCTAGTTGACTAATCTGGCAGTTAATAGCTGTTATACAGTTTAAATTTTCTGAACGTTTTTAACAGCTATTTTTTTCAAAATTTGAATGCCAAAGTAACTGTCCAATAGTCATATTTCTAGATATAAATAGAGGGGCTCTCCTCTCATTTGGACACATAATATTTTATTATTTTCTTGACTTAAAAACTCTGAAATTCTGTCAAGAATACAAGTAGACTCTCTTCTTTTGCCTTATTCCTTAATCAAGTGATTAGATAGGGAGAATTCTGAGAGAAAAACTATAAGCCACTGTTAGATACACTTTCATAATCACATTAAGGATTATAGGATCATTGTACTTCATTACAAAGGAAGGATCTCTCTGATTTTTGAGAGATTGTGTAAGGAACTCTCTGGTTCTGAGATTTTGTGTACAGATTTGCATAGAGACTTGTCAATTAGATGTACTGGTAAGATCTTATGATTCTTCAAGATCAAAGGATAGTGAAAAATCTCAAGCGGGTTGGCTTGGGCACTGAATGTAAGTCTGGAGGACCAAAATATGATATATCTCTATATTTGCAATTAATTTATGATTTGTTTCTGGTTAGTTAATTCTTTACTGTGTTGTGGTAAATTCCTTTCAAGTTACTTATATTTCTTGAATAAGATTTTCATACACTATTCACTCTTCTCTAGTGTAAATTTTGTCATATTTAGGATTCTACTTTTGGTATCAGAGCAACGTTGATAAATGACAAATTGATTTTCTGTCTTTACGGTTTAAAGGACACTCCATACATAGACATCATTGTTCGATGGTTCCAACTACAACTATTGAAAGTGCAGAATGAGAATCTGCTAGCAATCATCAACTATGAACTATGGAACATTATTGAGGCGACATACAAGAAGCAAGCATTCCTTATAACCAATAGAAGAATGATTAAAAGAAATCCGCCAGCCTAAATGCAAAGACAATGAATGCTTTATTCTGTGCATTAGACAAGAATAAATACCACCGTGTCTCAACATCCACTTTTGTCCATCAAATTTGTCATACATTATAGGTAACACATGAGGGAACAAATAAGGTTAAGGAAACTAAAATTTTTATTCCCGTGCACAGGTTTGAACTTTTTCAAATGAAGGAAAATGAGACAATCGCAGAAATGATGACTAGATTCACTGACATCACCAACTCTCTAGTGGAACTTAGTAACACAATATACTCAAGTAGAGATGGTGAGGAAAGTACTACGTGCACTTACACCAGAATGGGAAAGAAAATCACCACCATAGAAAAAGCAAATGATCTTTCAATACTCAATTTGGAGATTCTTGTTGGAAATTTGATGGCTTATGAAGTATAATTTTAAGAGAAAAAGAAAAATGAACAACAAAGAAGAAAGTACTTGCTTTTAAAGCATCATCGGACACGAAAGATTAAGATAATAAGAAGAAGATATCGAATTGAGTTCAAAGAAAATCAGAAAGTCCTTACAGAAAGATAAGTTCAAGAAAAATAAAGAAACTAACAATAATCTTTTATGTTATAAATGTAATAAAGCAGGACACATAAAGAAGGATTGTCCACTGCTAAAATCAAAAGTCAACTTTAATCAATTCGCCTTTCAGGCTACATAGGATGATAGTGACTCATCATCTTTAGACGAAGAAGCCACCAAATTGGCAAATATGTGCTTTATGACATAAGAAGACGAGGTAGACTTTCAAAATAATGATCAATTATTGGATGCTTTTAATGAGTTGCTTGTTGAATTCAAAAAAGAGAATGCAAAAAATAAGATTTTGAAAAGAGAAAATGAGAAACTGATTGAAGAAAATTCTTCTCTTAAAACATAAATATTTTCTTTAAAATCTAGAATATTAAATTTGGAAAAAGATGTATTTTCTTTTAAAGGCAAATATGAAGAGATTTTAAAAAATATCACAAAATTCAATAAAAGAAAGAGAGCCTAAACAATATTTAATCTTATTCAACATATTTCCAGTAACAGATTTGTTATTGATTTAGGAAAAACCAAAGAAAAGATTGATTCTTATGTTAAGAAAAATTTTGTTCATTCATATGATAAGAATGTTAAATCTTTCAAGAATACTCATTTTAGAAAGTGTAGTGATCAAAATTATGCCCCCTGATAAGTCTAGCAAATTATGGGCTCACAAACTCAAGTTTCATCCAACAGATCTCACCCAACCACCTGGCAGTCAGAAGTGACAGCCACTATGCATGTGGGGCTATAAGTGCGGATCTAGACTTTCGTTCTCGCCAGCCAATACGACCCCGACAATCACACACCATTTAAACAAATTATAGCTGGGGCGTTACGAAGTTACGATCATGGGCAAATCCGAAAATCTCGGGGGCCACGACTCAACTCGCTATCCCTCAGCTATAAAAGCCAATCTCTTTCTTCTTAGCAGAGGATCGAACTTTATAGAATTGAACCTGTAACAGACTGCTGAGAACTCCTTATAATTTCTTTGATTCAATGGACTCTCTCTTGGTACCATGATTTTTCTCTTTTACGGGTTTTTCAAGTAAATTCTTTGTGTTTGCGTTACTTTACCCTCTCTTACAAATTGAGTGCAGATAAATTTCCTCAAGAAATTTATCTCTATATTTTGGTGCTTTCATTGAGATAAATTTCTTGAGAGAATTTTTCTACACTCCGTTTGTAGGAGAGAGAATAAAAAACGCAAACACCAAAGAATTTACGTGAAAAACTCGTAAAGGGGAAAACCACGGTGCCAAGAGAGAAAGATTCCACTAAATCAAAAGAATTACAAGAAGTTCTCAGCATTCTGTTACACATTCAATTCTCTAGGGATCGATTTCCTGTCAAGATGAAAGAGATTGATTTAAAACTGAGGGATAACGAGTAGAGTCATGGCCCCCGAGGTTTCCGCCTCTGGATCTGTCCATTATCGTAATTGAGTAACTCCCCAGCTGTAAATGGTTTAAATGGTGCGTGATTATCATAGTCATGTTTTGGTGGTGAGAATGGAAGTCCAGATGCACACTTATAGCCCCATGTGCCTAGTGGTTGTAACCTCTCTGACTGCTAGGTGGTCGGGTGAGATCTGTTGGATGAAACTTGAGTCTGTGATCCCATGATTTGTTAGACTTGTCAGGTCTCGCAATCTTATGAGGGTCATAATTTTGACCACTACAGATGCCCCCTCTATTTCTTCTTCTCGAAGTCTCTGGTCGGGAAGGAGAAAATGGACCTAATTTTGTGAATAGCTTTTCCTGCTGTTATTGATTGAGAAGAAGTGAATGGGCCGACTTCCCAAATAGATTTTCATTCGCCGCTATCGGATGAAGGGCTCGGGACGTTTGTTTCTCGAGCTGACCCTTCATCTGCCGCTACAATACAAAGAGAGGAAGTCGGGGACACGCAAGAGGATCTTTGCATATCTCTGTGCATTCAATACTCTGGGCTGTCTGCGAGATTATTACTCAATCAGTCCCACCGGCATGCGCAATGTAATCATCACTCCGCAACTGGAATTTTTCCCACTCGGAGTCCTACCAAATTCTACACTCTGTTGCTGGGATTTCTCCCACTCAGAGGGCCAACTCTGCTACAGGGATTTCCCCTCTCAGAGTCTCAAGGTCACAGCTCTGTTGATGGGTCATACCCCCTCCTGAAAGCACACGTGAATCCAACCCGCAGTTGGGATTTCCTCACTCAAGGGATTAAAATTTGCAGGTACCGCTCATGCGACTACCCCTACTCAGGAAAATCACAAACGTACTAACCATCCACAAGCCAAGTCAAATATCCCAGAGTTAAAGACATGCACTTTGAGGAGATACGATCAATTCCAAACATAGACAATTATTTCAAATCTTTTCATTCTGATTACGTTACTTTAAATTTACTTGATTACATCAAATATGAGTAATACGGATTATGTCACATTTTTGTGTATACATTTTTTAAACAGAAATAAATGATCTAGCTTATGTCCATCCATCCCTATCAAATAGGTCCCTGATGCTGAAACAAGTAAAGATCTACTTATCGGAGAATACTTCATGAAGGCACGACCTTATTGTTCACGCCACCATCTAAAGGTCCTGGAGGAAGCTCTGAGAGGTTCTTTCACAAAGTATGAGATCCTTCACATGAAGAATCTTATCCTCTCTGCCTGTGAAACACGCATCTTAGGAAGCCAGAAATTCTGACAAGATATACAAGCCAGTGATGATATCACATCACCGATCTTTTATTCTGAGAAAGAGGTCGAAGCTCCAGAAGAAGGATTGCTTCATCGACGACACCTCAAGGAATACCCCCAAACTCCCTTCCTATTGCTCACCATGAGTGAAAGTACACCTTGAGGGGGATGAATAGGTGTATGGCTAATCTAATGATCAATAATGCGGAATTAAAAAACTTAATGCAAACACTTAGTGTAACCAATGAGTGTAGCCGAATTCCCGGTGAAGGGCTCTAGACTAACTTCTCTGAATTCCTCTAAATAAGAGTTGAGGTGTTATGTAAAGCTCTCTTGGTTAAACACAAGTATGGGCACACACAACAATACAAGCATATATATGATATGGCAATATGATGCAATACACAAATGCAAGAGAGAGTTAGAGAAAGTAGATCAATCACAAACACCAAGATATGTTTCGAGGTTCGAGCAGACAGCTCTATGTCCCCGCCTTCACACAGAAGGATTTTCACTAACTCGTCCTTACAGGTCTTCCCACACAGGGAACCTCCACTGAGGATTTGGGGCAAATACAACCGGGAGTACACAATTCCTCTCTCAACCAATAACCTTTCACTAGAGGCAAGGCACAAACAAATCACCTCTACACTTAGAGGGATAGGCACTTAGCCAAACAACAACAATCACCTCACACTTGAGGGATTCCAAGACAATCTCCACCTCTCACTAGAGGAAGCCAATACCACTTCCACTATCACCTCACACTTGAGGGATAACAACTCAATCACCTCTCACTAGAGGATATCACAATCAATGGAAGGTTTACAACTTGGTGGTCTATCACAACCACAACCAAATCTTGTCTCACTAAACAAAGATCCTAATAGATAGGATAGAATGATAAGCTCAAGTGTGAGAAATAAAGAGTTTGAAAATTAAAAACTCAAAGAAAAACTTGGAAAAACTTTTAGAATTGATATAAAAATGAAGATTAAAAATAATCCCAAAGACTTTCTTTTTCTTTGAATTTTCCAACCCTTTTAAAACAAATTAAAGATCAAATCTTTAAGCTTAAAAACTCTTTTGAAAACATGTATTAAAACACTTGAGAAGATGAGAATTTTGCTCTTAAAAGTTCTTGTGAAAAATCAACTCAAATGGGGTATTTATAACCCATTTGGAAACCTGCCCGTTGGCAGCTAAAAGGGCCAGATTGCCCTTCCGTCGACCGGCCAACGGTCACATTTTTGACCGTTGAGCCCAGCGGTCGACCGCCCAGTCGACCGTCCTCAGATTCAGAGAGCAATGGCTCTCTGGCCGGTCGACCGCCCGATCGACCGAAGATGGATGCAGAGAGCAGACTCTCTGTCCGGTCGATCAACCCGGTCGACCAGGGCCATTTCCAGAGAGCAGAGCTCTCTGGACGGTCGACCATCCTGGTCGACCGGCCACCAGCCCAATGCTCGCGTGCACGCTTGTGCACGTCGTTCGACCATATCGGTCGACCGACTACTACTGTGGTCGACTGGTCCGTCGACCGGCAATAAGCCAGTCAGCAAATTTTGGGACTAAGAAACTTAGTTTTTATTTATAATAAATCTCATAAAAACACATAAATTTCACAAAAATCAGTTCATGTTATATCTTTGAAATACAAACATGTTTGAGTAAAAATCAAATCATGTTACAAACATTTTGAACCATTTTTGTGACTTGAAAATTTTGCCTTAAA